>JBAMBJ010002330.1:0-102379 GCA_037043495.1 Drosophila recens | reverse complement strand
TACACAGAAAAAAAAATCCGGGATATTTAGCCCGGATTCAATCCGAAACGATGTCAGAAGTGGGGTAATCTTGGATTTGCTTAAACCAAGTATGAAATACTTGATTTTTTCAATCCCGAATTCAATCCTAAAATTCTTAAATTCAGGCTAAAAAAATAATGTTTTTTGTTACATTTAAACTTTTTTTTACATTTTTTTTTAAGATTTTTTTTTACTTTTTTAAAATTTTTTTTTATATTGTTTTTATTTTTAATATTTTTTTATATTTTTTATTTTTTTTAATTTTTTTTTAACATTTTTTATATAAATTTTTTTTTAATTTTTATTTATTGTTTTTTTATTTTAAACATTTTTTTTTTTTTATGAAGAGAATGTTTGAGTGCAATTGACTGGGGGGAATCGAACCCAGGTTTTTTTCAAACAGGTCGGCGACTCTAACCACTGAGCGATATAGGCTTGATTGTTCAGTTTAATCCTGAAACATACTTAAAAAATGCAGGCTTAAATTAAGTATTTTAGGCTTGATTTTAGAACGGCATTTTTTTTCTGTGTAGGACTTAAATTTATTTAACGTTTTCTAATTTAATTTGTAAGTCCATTTAATTTAATGAAATATATATTGTATTATTTTTAAAGCTTTCAACAAATATTTTGACATTAGAAGTCATGGATTCTTAGTCTTAAGAACTTGAGATTCCGCAGATTTGAGAAGATTTACTGAAAATACATTCAAAATGTGAGGATTTCTATGCTATATCTATTATAAAATTAATTTTATTAATAAATTTGCATAATATTTATTTAATTTAAAAATCAATTAAATTCAATGCTATCAATTTTGCATTATTTTTAAAGCTTTCAACGAATATTTTGCAGATATGAGAAGCTTTACAGAAAATGAGTTCCCCATAAATTTCAAACAGGGTATCTGCCAACCAAGCCATTTTCATTGTATTAATTTTTTTTTGCTTTTCTATGGGCTGCTTGAATTTTAAACAGTCATTGGCTGGCTTTGTTCGCAACTTGTTGTCCATTGAACGTTGTTGGCACTTTGTCGAGTTGACGAGTTGCCTGACGATGATGGCAGATAAGAAGAAGAGTGGACAAAGATCTAACGATCTGTGTTTAGTCAGCTTGTCTCGACTTGTCTCACATAAATAATGAACTATGCTGATTATTAGGTGACTTATGCAAAACTTGACTTGAAATCAAAAAAGAGAAGAAAAAATGCTGAAAAATCACTGCGATTAGTTGATTTGAGTGTTTATGGGCGTTCGCAGCTACCAATGAGCTACTTGGCCATAAATCAAACGCGTGCTGCCAACAAAATAAAAAATCGATCGTCACTCAGAATATTTCCTCATTTTTTTACACCCTCAATTTTCATTTTTCCCTTCAGCTTCAAGCTGCAACCTGGGGCTCAAAAGAACTTGCAATGAACGTATGCACAATGATGGTAAAAATTTAAGAAACGAGAGTCATTAAAACAAATTTTTAATAATATGATAAACTAGTCGGCGGTGCTACAGTCGAGCGGTACTCGACTGTCGGAGACCCCGTACTTATTATAAAGATATCTCAAACAACAAAAAGATTTTCATACTAAGACTTAATTTGGACTGATCGTTCCTATGACAGCTATATGATATAGTAATCCGATTTCAATCAAATTTGGTCAGTATGCATGGGACCATCTTTTATGCATATTTTGTCAGTTTGGTTGAAATATCTCAAACAGCAAAAAAGTTTTCCATACTAAGACTTGATTTTCAACTGATTGTTCCTATGGGAGCTATATGATATAGTGGTCTGATCTAAAATCTAAAACAAACTCGATCTGCTCTTAATATAGACGAACCTACATACCAAGTTTGGAGTCTCTAGCTCTAATAGTCTCTGAGATCTAGGCGTTCAAACAGACGGACAGACGGACGGACGGACAGACGGACAGACGGACAGACAGACATGGCTATATCGACTCGGCTGTTGATGCTGATTAAGAATATATATACTTTATGGGGTCGGAGATGCTTTCTTCTGCCTGTTACGCACATTTTTTTTTGTGACAAAGTTAATAGACCCCTTTACTGTTTTAAAGTACGGGGTCTAAAAAGTTGCGCATGATTTGTTGATTGATTTGTTAATTTTTGAAACATTTCAAAAAGGAATGAAGTTAACTTATGAAACTAAAACATAAAATAATAATGGTTTCTATAATATTTTCCATCAAGATATGCATAAAAGTATCCGAAAAGAGAAGAAGGAGACGGAGACGGAGAACAGGGAAAGCATAATAATACTTTGTGTTTTTTGTGTTGTGGCCAATGTGGAGTTGCCGTCGTTCGGTGGCCATAAAACTGCAACATTGTAAGATGTTGATGAGCTGCCATGACATCAAGAAAAGACAGTTGGACAGTCTGTCTGTCCGTCTGTTTGACTCTCGGCCACACAGTTATTGATTAAGGGCCATAACGAAAGCGAAATGCAAGCGAAAAAGCCAAAATTGCTGATTGAAAGCCAGTAAAAAATCACAAGGCGAGGAATCCAAAAGCACAGCCACAAACCGAATCAAAGAACCCAAAAAAAGATGTGTCGAAAGCATCCAGGAAGAATAACTGATGTTGTTGCCAGCAATTTCGCGTAATTGCAGTTGGCCAAGAAACCGAAGAACGAACCAAAGTTACACCCTTTTTTTTTGCCAGATTCCGATTTCTGTTCCGATTCTGCCTCGAAATGCCCTTGAGAAAGGGCAGCAATATCTACTTGCTACTTGCTGGGCAACCCTTTGTAATTTCTAGATTTTCCCCCAAGGTAAACCACACCAGTGACATCAGAAGGTGACCCACTTTGCACCACTTTGAACCACTTTGACCCACTCGACAGTTTCAGTTACTTAGAATTTGGCAACTTGGGAACAATTCACAACCAAGTCGTAAAATGACACTATTTGTATTCTTGATTTTGTTTGTTGGACTCTTTTGCTGTGTTTTATTTTTTTTAGATTTTTAAATAGGAAACTAAATTTTTTAAATAATAAATAATGTGCATTTTTGACAATATTAATGAATTATTCTATTTGTTTGTAACATACTGTAATATGATTCATAATATTTACTTAATTTTGATATTATATTTTATTCCGATATCAATATCGATATTGTAAAAAAAAATCATTTAAATTGTTCTTTCATATTTTGTGGTATTTTAATTAAAATATTATATTTTTTTCCGATATCAATATCGATATTGTAAAAAAGTCATTTAAATTGTTCTTTCATTTTTTTGTGGAGAATATTAAAATATTATTTAATTTATTTTGTATATCAAAGTCTCACTGATAAGTCAATCGATCCACTTTATTTTTATTGACATATATTTTTTCCGATATCCATATCGATACTTTTATTTCCGATGCCAATTCCTACTCAGTTGAGAGATCAGATTTGTAATTAATATAACCATAGAGGGCATTTAATCCTCGGCACGCCAAAGGCTGTTCATTGTTCCTGCAATATATTCGATTTCAGTTATTGGGAACTGTAGGAGTTTTTTGTGAAATTCATAAATTAAATCAAGTTAATATTTCAGTGTCGCTTTGGTGCAACACCCTGTAACACCTACTTGCTCAGAGAGATATTAAAATGCTTAATTGAATTAGCTCAAAGCACAGACACAACACAGAGCAAGAATTAAAACGCGTCGCGCCCGAAGATAAAAGAGAGCATTTTAGCTTCCTACCTTCGTGATTTCCTGCACAACTGCATAATCTGCGTGTAAGTTCACACTGTGCCTCTGACTCTTTTGGGCCACAAAGACTGAGGACTGTGTGGTTCATAAACAAACGCAAACATTTATTGCCGCTGATTGTTAATTTGTGAAGCGATAACGCAGCCAAGTCCATATCTTCGACTGACTCTGGAACCCACATCGAGCGACCTCAATAAGAACAAAAAATGCGTTTATTTTCACAGCGCGAACTTGTGACACCAGCTGATGCTGATGCTGCAGCTGAAGTTCAAGTTGAAGCTGTTGCTGAAGTTGAAGCAGCTCAAGAGTTTTCGCTTGGCATTCCGCCAGTTGCTTTCCCTGTTCGCTGCTCTGATCACTTGATATCGATAAACTCATCCTCTTTTGAATGTCCATTATTGTAAGCGTAGAAGGGTATATTGCATTTGTTGCAATGTGTGTTCGATTGCATGAATGCGAAACTATGAAAAAAATAGCACTTGTATTTATAATATGGTTAAAATATTTATTTTTTTAAAAATAACATATTAATCATAAATAATTTGTATTATTATGAACTATCTTAATGCTTTTAAATTAAACAGAACTATAAAATCAGCGGATTTTTCATTTTTATCAATGTCAAGTTTTGTGTTTCTATTCTTTAAAAAAACTAGAAGAGCTAGACTTATCAAATTGGTCACAATACATTTATAAACAGCTGGATCTCAGCGACTTTAAGAGCTAGACTTATAGAATTCGGTATATAATTGATTTTTATAATTGCAGATATCAATATCCGCCTTCCTTTCGCACAAATAATTCAATAAAGAACCAGTCTAGATCTAGTAAGAAAAGCGCTAGACACTCTAAAGTCAAAGTACAGAAGCTGATAGACATTGTAGTACTCTTACTCCGGAAATATGAGCAAAGCTACAATACATCCACAGCTTTTTATGTTAGTCGCTTAATGCTGAACATGCTTCTTTATCATTATTAATCATTAAATTTAATCGCATCAAGATCGGATAAATATAAATGTAGTTATGACTGATTTAATTTTTTAAATGTTGAGATCTTTTTAATTTGTGCATAAAATGCATAGCTAGTTTTAAAATAAATTTTTAATCAACTAAGGGATATCTTATAGTCGTGTACACAGTGTTTTTTTTTTTTTTTTTTTTTTTTTTTGTTGAATTTTGCTCACACAGCATCGATTCAGTCGCACATTAGCACGCATGTCGTTTCCTGCACCACACAAATGACATGACAAATGTTTTTGACCAGAGTCCGGCCGAACACAGAAGAAGAGTGAGAGACTCGGAGGCTCTGAAGACACCCAAAGGAAACAGCAACAACAACAACAGCAATTGAGCCAGGTTAACACTGTCCATCTTCTGCTCCGTCTTGGCCATGATTGTTGTTGTTGTTGTTGTTGTTGCTGTTGTTGTTCTGGCTGCTTTTGTTGTTCAATTCAATTTATTGTCGAAAGTTCGTAGTTGAAAGAACATTTTAATTTGGCTGCGATCTCAGGCTGGGACTCGGAATCGAGAATTGGGATTGGGATTGGGATTGCGGTTGCGGTTGCTTGAAGCTGCTTTCCTTATAGTTTATGTGGCATGCAGCTGAAGTTGCGGCACATTGAGCCTTAAATTCAAAGCTCGCTGGCAAATTGAACTCGCCTTGATCCACGACATGGTTGAGAATAAAGCAGAGAATAAAGATGAGAATGAGGATGAGGATGAGAGGAGCGGAGGATGACCAAATGCGAGGCGACGATTAAAAAGTAACTGTTTTCGGCCAGGGTGTCGAAGTTGCAGTTGAAGTTGGCTTTATTTAAACCTTTATTTATGCACTTCTTAGCCCAGTACCCACAGTGAACACAGGCTTATGTGTTTGTGGGTTTAAATATATAGCTTTGTAAATTTGTTAAGAAATTTAATTTAACCAAATGCATTTTATAGCTAGAGTTTTAAGATTTGGAGCAGGGGATACGGATCGGATCATTGTATTATATAACTGTCACAGAAAATTGGTCAAAAGTCAACCTTTTAAATTAAATGTAAGCTTATTGGCAGTAGGATTTCTGAACGTTTTTTATAGTAATATTTTTTCTTAGTTTTATATGATTTTTTATTTTTTTTTTCTTTGAAAATGTTTAATACTGGGCTTCTAATAGTCGAGCATCCCCAGTGGTTCTGTCCCTCTCTCCATCGCTGTTATTTTCTACCTTCTCTGTCGCTCTGCAGATATTTCTGCATTGTGTTCTGTTTACTTTACAGCTGTTGTATCTTTTGTGGCTTCATTTCTGCACAAATTCGACAAATTTATTTGCAAGTCTTGCTCGTCTTTCTCGCCTCTTATTCCCCTTCTTCCCCTTCTTAATCTTCTTCTTTTGGCTGGGGTTGTGGTTGGCGTGTTTATTGGGGAATTTATGACGTGTTCCCCGTGGCTCGTTAGTCGAATTGTGAGTGGTAACCTCTGACAGCCATCAATTGCCATCAATCAATTATTGGACATTGTGGCCAAGTCTATCTAAGGCCTAACTGTACATGCAGCCAACACACACACACACACACATACATATATAGATATATATATATATATGTATATATCAAAGTCGATGCTCGGAACCGTTGAACAAAACTGCGCCTGCTTACCGGATCATAAATTTGTGCATGCGTCTCATTAAACAGCAAAGGGAACAAAAGTATCAGATTACTCAACAAGAGAACTCTATACAAAGCGAAAGAGAGAGAGAGTGAGGGGGAGAGAGAGAGAAAAGCATTTGCATCTACATATTTCATTACTTCCACAGAAGAAACCGAGACTGAGATTCTGTCTCTCTTTCTCTGGGCATTCTTGATGGACACGAAAGTGGATCGATGTTGGCATGTTTGAAATTTTATACACATGGGAGGCGGATTAAGAGATTTTAAGCTGCCAAAATGACTCTCCAACTTGGACAGGGGTCAGGGGAAAAGGGGAAGAGGAAGCAGCAGCAGTGGGAGGCAATGGAAATGAAGTTTAAAATTGTGTTCGCCTTAAGCGACGGCTGCCAAAGTATTTGTCATTCATTCATTATGCGATCTGCTTGACGCTCTTTTGCTGCAGTTGAATGCACACTGAAAGAAAAACATTCAGTAATTAAATATCCAAATTCTATATTTTATATTGACAGAAATCATTAAGTAGATTATTTAAATAGTCAGTTTTAAAAGCAGATTTAAGTCAAATACTTTTCATGTTCAATAGATTCTAGCTTGCATTTTTCGTCTGTGTAGGACAAAAATGAGACAGCGGGAAAGGACAGCAAATTAAAGTTAACAAGACAAAGTGTTAATGAATTATTTGGAGGACACGTCGCAATGTGGCCAACAAAGGAAAGCAAACGAAACGAAACGAAACAAAACGAAGGGAGACAAAAGTCAAACTAAACCGCAGACGACAACGAGGCCATTCCCTGAAGGTTGTTGTAGTTGTTGTTGTTGCTGCTGCTGCTGCTGCTGCTGCTGTTGCAATCGACATTGGTGCACAAATGAATTTCATTAAAAACTGCAACAAACATTGTCGACAATTAAAAAAGCTCAAAGCCACAAACCGTCGGTGTCCATGTCCATGTCGATGTCCAGTCGTTTCAATGTTGCTGGTTGCCTGTTTGGTTGTTGCTTGTTGGTGTTGCCAGTTGCCTCTGGTGTCTGGGGATTGCGGATTGGGGATGAGCTTCGGGACGAGCGCAGGCTCAACTCAACTCACACTTCTGTTCAGTTTCAGTTCAGTTCAGAGTTTCGCACTATTTTTAGGCTGCGCGCAGGAGCAAAAACAAAAAGCAAACTTGAAACGTTCAACGAGTCGAAACTGAAAGTGGAAAGGAACTCGAACTCGAACTCTCTGGAGTATTGGCCAGTTATTGGCAACGAGCGCACAGTGGTCCAAAAGGGCAGAGCTCTTCAATAAACTAAAAATAAACTCTATAAGCTAAGTTGTTTTTAAGATTATATAAAAAAAATAAAAATAAATAAATGAATAACGTATTTATAAATTTTTCAATTTGTCCCACTGTGCCTCATTGCCATTACCATTAAGTTAACGTTTGCCAAGATCGTTCCCAGGCAGAACGAAAGCGAGCCTGCCACCAATCAGGCAAATTAGCAAACATTTAATTTCAAATGCGTTTTCAAGTTCGCTGCCTAAGTCTTTTGTTTTTGCGGCAGCAATTTCGCAGCATCGAATGCAACTATTTGCACTGCTCTCCACTCGTGTTGGCAATCAGCCTAAAATTAACCAACTTGATGCGCATTAAGCGTGCACCCAACAACAACAACAACCAGCAACAACAACAACAACAACACGAGTTGCAGCTGCAACTGCAACTTCAACTTCGGCAGCGGGTGTATTTCCACTTGGAATGGCAAAGATGCGTGCGTGTTAAATTGCTTGCCACTTGAGCTTCGGTTGCGGGTTCAGCTTGAGGTTCAACTTTAGTTTGTTCTTCTTCCCTTCTTCTTCACTTTACCCTTCTCCCTTCTTCCTTGTTTGCTGTGGGGAGTGGCTAAAAAAAAAGCTAAAACAAGCTAAACATTTTGCATAATCAAATATTGATCTTTTGCATTCTTCTCTTTCACAAGGATCTCGCTTATTGTATTTATGTGCGTATATGTGTGGGAGTGACTGTAATGTCGCTCTTTAATCACAGTCAGAGCCATTTTAAACACCATATAAATTTAAATTATTCCATTTAAAAATCGGAAACGCTGCGGAAACGGCCAACAATTTAAATATGCAAATTAGCAAACAACCAAAAAAAAAACTCAAATCTTCCATTGAACAAAGCCATAAAAAAACAAAAAAAAAAATAACAACAATGGATAGCAAATCATAGTTGTTGTTATTTGGTTAAAGTTCATTAAACGCTACGCTCAACAAAAGCCGCCAAATACAGTCAAACCTCGACATAACAAACTGGGAAATCTTTTTATATTTGAGGCAAATAAATTATTGCACTATTATTAAAAGAAAAAAATTACAAAATATTAAAAAAAAAAAAAATGATAATGAAAAAAACGCCAACTTTAAATTGTAAACTATAAGTATAATAATAATCTATTTTAAAAATTTTTTTGATGCTAATTTCTCATACTCTTACGTAAACAAATAGGTATTAAGTAAAGATCATGAAACTAAAAAAATTATTTTTCTGAGTCTATTTAAAAATTCAAATAAAGTTATCGTTTCTATTAATTTTAACATGAGCGTAAATACGAATGTGCTGTGATTGTGAGCGTGGTGACAAAGGCAATGGCGATGGCAATGGCATTGGCGATGATGATGATGATGATGATGATGGCAACTCTGTTGGCAACTGTGACTGTGGCTGAATGAGGAGCTAAAGCCAAATAAGATGGCGCAAGTAATGGCAACGGCTTCTCGGACTTCTGGACAACTGAACAGATCGAGGGCCACCAGCAGCGCGATCATCAGAAGAAACTCTCTCATATAAAAAAAGAAAGATGTTGCCCCCTCTGTGAATCATAGTCGCTGTGATTGTTGTTGCTGTTGTTGTTGTTGGCAAAGACATTGGCAACATTTTTGCGGGCCGTTGACAACTTAATAAATTTTGAGTGAGCAGCTCGAGCGATGAGAGAACTGAGAATTGAGCGATGAGAGATGCGTGACGAACGAGACAAGAAATTTCTCCAGTTGCCCAAGTTAGTTGATTGGCTCAACTAGTTAGTTTAGCTATGTTAGTTGGCCAACTCGACTCGACTCGACTCGTTGGCTGTCCATCTTAGTCTCAGTCTCGGTCTCAGTTGGTTATTAAACGCGCATATTTCTAATAATTTGCTCAATGTCTGTGGAGACATTTCCTCTGTTTATCAGAAACGCATAAATTTCTGAAATATTTCTCAACGACAGCCACACGATGAAGAACCACAAGCAACAACAACAAACGTGAACAATAAATAACAAGTATGAGCGCCAGAGTGCAGAGAGGCTCGACTGTTAGATGCCCAGCAGCTGTTTAAATAATAACAAAATTAAATTTTTTTTTAAATTTTTGGTAACATTTAAGATAACTTTAAATTTCGACAAAATGCACCAAAAGTCTATAAAAAATTTGATGATTGCTGATACCTGATAGGTGATAAATGTATTTTGGTGACTTGTCAAGAACCTATAAGCCTGTGTATGCATTGGATACTGGGTCAAAGTGTATATACTCGCAAATAGAAGAAGGACGAGTGCGATTTGCACACGTGCATTTAACACGATCGAACTGGAGTTGCAGTTGATTCTTCATCTTATTCTTCCTCTTGCCGCATTTCATTTCAACACCAAACGTAAATTTGTACTTCCTCCTCAAAGAAGCGGCCATGTTGTTGTTGTTGTTGTTGTAGATGTAGTTGTTGTTGCTGCGCGCTGAAAAGAGATTTATGTTCATTATAGATTATTTCTGTCTGATGATGTTAATTTTGTTGCATTTCTCGCATTTGCTGCTTGCACCATGTTCTCAGTCTCAGAGTCTGTGTATTTGTGTGTGTTTGTGTGTGTTGCACGTTGCACGTTGCAAGTTGCAAGTTGCCGGCTGCCTGTTGTTACCGTTGCATTCAGAAAGGAAGTTAAGAATTCACAGCTGTCTCATAAATGTTGTTTTAGATTGTTGTTGTTGTTGTGGTTGCTGCTGGGTGTTGCACGGTCATTGCATGGCAACATTTGATTTGTTGCACGTACGCCTTGGCAACATTGTTGCTGGCTGGCGAATTGATTCCACAATGTTGCCAACACGATTAGCACATGATTTTTCCAACATTTGCGCATTAAATTTAAAGTACTTTGATGTTCTTGACTATTTTTGACAATTTTGAACCAAATTAATGCAATTTGAGTGCTGAATGAACTTGGCTTAAGATTTAACAATTAAAAATGTAATTTTAAAGACCAAATTTAAAATTTAAAATTTACTAAATTTAATTGTTTTAATTTATTTAACATCCAATCCCTGACTTAATCCTTGGATTGAAGTTACATTTAATTTAAAATGAATAGTTATTAATTTCACAATATAAGATTTTTGGTATTTCTCACTGCAATTTATTTATTGTTTTAATTTAAAATAATACTAATAATTTTCTTTTAAAAACAACTAATGCTCTATCTCTTTCTCTCTTTTACAGGTAAGCTGCAAATTGCATAATCTGATTGATTGTCGGAATCCGTATTAAGTTTAGACTACATTTCTGAGTGCACAGTGAGTATTGGGTGACTCTTTACGTGTCGCCTGTCAGACGTCTGTCAGCACACATCGTGTCGTGAGCTGAGTCGATGCCGCCTTTTGGCCCCCCCCACTGACCACGCCCTAACGCCCCTCCCCCTGCCACTAGACCGACAATTGATCAGCTGAAATCAGGCAGCCATAATAATGCCATGTTCCCTTTGTGTTACACATCACTCGACGGAGTCGCCGAGTTCTCGATTTTGAAGTATTTCTGTGGCATGCAATAAAATACATTTCGTTTGTGGCACAGAAAGTCATAAAAACGAATGCATCTCATTTTGTCTCATTCGCTCTACATCTCTTTAGTTAAAAAAAAACCCAAATAGCTTCTCAAAATAATATTTGTCAGATAAATCGTGTAATAATATTAATACACTGCGTAATTAATTCCCCATTCTTCTTACCTAATATAAATAGATTTTTGCTCATATACGTGTTTGGTATTATAGTATATTGTTTATACATACAATTTAGTATCGTTCGTCACAAAATTGTAGATCAGAAATATTGCGGCACGGAAATGTTTTCGTCACTAGATTTATTTTATAAAATTTGAAACTAGTTTAAGAATTGTTTAGTCTTCACTTCGTCAGCGACTTTGACGCCCTAATGTCGACTGTGGCTCACATTTTATGATCGCGTCGACAATTTTATTAACGCTGGTCTTTTTAACAGACACGCATAGCTTGGACAGATAGAGAGACAGACAGACGGACAGCCCACGCTGTGTGTGTGTGTGTGTGGAGCACAGATTTATGAAGGCCATAACAATGAATTGAATATGACATTGATTGCTATCGATAGAGTTGTGGTCCGTTCTTTTTTATCGCATCGCATCTCATCGATGCATATGGAAATGCAGCTTGGCATTGTGGAAGAAACTGATAAGCGGCGTCTTCTCTAGTAGATCGACAAATCTACAGTTCTACGAGTTGAGTTCCCGCTGCGAGCTTAAGCAATCACAATCTCTTGGCTCATATATCAAAATGCTTGACGTGTATATTTCATTTCCCCTTTTGAGGAGAGGGAACTCAACTCGTCTCGTCTCGTATGCACTATATAATTAGTTTCATAAGCTACAATCAAAAGCAAATAGGGACAGCAATAAAGTAGGAAAAGGGAAGAGACAAAGGGTGATGGAGGAGGGGACGAGGGGGGAACACCTTTGGTGCAATAAAACTTAAATTACCCAGTCAGCTTTTCTTTTGCATCTGCATAAAAATCTAACGCTTATTGCCTTTTACTAAGTGAATAAAATAAATAAAATAAATAAAATAAATAAAATAAATAAAATAAATAAACTAAATAAAATAAATAAAATAAATAAAATAAATAAAAAAATAAAATAAATAAAATAAATAAAATAAATAAAATAAATAAAATAAATAAAATAAATAAAATAAATAAAATAAATAAAATAAATAAAATAAATAAAATAAATAAAATAAATAAAATAAATAAAATAAATAAAATAAATAAAATAATTAAAATAAATAAAATAAATAAAATAAATAAAATAAATAAAATAAATAAAATAAATAAAATAAATAAAATAAATAAAATAAATAAAATAAATAAAATAAATAAAATAAATAAAATAAATAAAATAAATAAAATAAATAAAATAAATAATATAAATAAAATAAATAAAATAAATAAAATAAAAAAAATAAAAAAAATAAATAAAATAAATAAAATAAATAAAATAAACAAAATAAATAAAATAAATAAAATAAATAAAATAAATAAAATAAATAAAATAAATAAAATAAATAAAATAAATAAAATAAATAAAATAAATAAAATAAATAAAATAAATAAAATAAATAAAATAAATAAAATAAATAAAATAAATAAAATAAATAAAATAAATAAAATAAATAAAATAAATAAAATAAATAAAATAAATAAAATAAATAAAATAAATAAAATAAATAAAATAAAAAAAATAAATGAAATAAATAAAATAAATAAAATAAATAAAATAAATAAAATAAATAAAATAAATAAAATAAATAAAATAAATAAAATAAATAAAATAAATAAAATAAATAAAATAAATAAAATAAATAAAATAAATAAAATAAATAAAATAAATAAAATAAATAAAATAAATAAAATAAATAAAATGAATAAAATAAATAAAATAAATAAAATAAATAAAATAAATAAAATAAATAAAATAAATAAAATAAATAAAATAAATAAAATAAATAAAATAAATAAAATAAATAAAATAAATAAAATAAATAAAATAAATAAAATAAATAAAATAAATAAAATAAATAAAATAAATAAAATAAATAAAATAAATAAAATAAATAAAATAAATAAAATAAATAAAATAAATAAAATAAATAAAATAAATAAAATAAATAAAATAAATAAAATAAATAAAATAAATAAAATAAATAAAATAAATAAAATAAATAAAATAAATAAAATAAGTAAAATAAATAAGTTTATTTATTTTGCTTTAAACCACGGACAATTTTGTTAGTTTTCAGAACGTTGAACTAAGCAAATTATGATGTGAGGCCTGTCGGACAAACACGTCAATGCGTTAATTAGCCTAAGCTTCAATTGTTGTTGTTCTTTTTTTTTGGTTTCCATTCAGAAATCACATCAATGTTCACTTGCGATTTGTGAATGGATTTGCGACTGGCCCCCAACGTGGCCGGCAGCATCGGATTTCCAACTCAATTCGTTAATGGGGCCAACTGAACTGAAACTTAAGCTCAGACTCAAACTCAGACAGAGACTCAGATTAAGGCAGACAGACAGAGAGACAGACAGACAGACGGAGATGGAGATGGAAACAAAAGTGCTTAGTTAAAACCACACACAACGCTTGTAGCTTTTTAAGCTTGCATGTAATGTAAAACAAAACGCCTTAGTACTTAAATCGCCCTCTACCCTTCCCTCTCCCCTTCCCTCTTCCTCTCCCTGCCCTTCACCCCCTTTTCCACCTTGTCAGCTCGCTGAGTGTGTGAAATAGACGAATTGATTTTGCGCTTCGTTGCAAATGATCAAAGCGGGCTGTTTGCCCAGGGTTGCCAACATGTCACGCTGCACAATGGGAAAAGATGTAATTAATTAAATATACACAATTTTTTTTTATGTCATAATTAATTGTTTTTATATTAATTTCAATAGTCATGTAAATCATTAAATTTTTTTAATATGTAAATTAGCAATGTTTTTAAACAATAGTTTTATATTTATTAAATTAAATGTTTTTCTCTTTATAAGTTGAACTTTTATATACATATATAATAATCTTACTAAATCCAGTTTAATCGAATTATTTTTTTTAATATGTAATTTGAACATTTAAATTTTTTTTTTAACTTTGAACTTTTAAACATAATAATACAATTTTTTAAATTCATTTAGTATTATTTTTTTAAATCGAATGCTTAAAAGTTGAACAATCTAATCAAGTTTAATTTAATTAATTTTTTACAATGTAATTCTTAGTTTTTTTAACTGTTTCTTTTTTTGAATAATGTTAATCATTAAATTGTCTAAACATTTTTTTTTAAATTTTTTAAATGTATTTATGTTTATTTTTTTTAATTGAATTTTTAAAATTCAATATTCTAATCTAGATGAGTTTAATCAATTATTGATTTGCAGTTTTTCTAAATTGTAAATGATATCATCGAATTCTTAAACATTATTCAAATATTTTTTAAATTTTTTCTATAAATTAAATATTTAATAGTCGTTTGGTTCCACTGTGCGTTGCCAACTTGCCGCATTGATGGCTGTTGGGTCAAGTGTCGGTTCTGGGCTGTCAATTGACAGACTGTCAGCGAGGGAGACCAAGAGAGAGAGGGAGACAGGCAGACACTTTGTGGTTTGTTGCACACAGTTGCCAAATATGCAGCTTGCAACAGAGCAGAAGAAGAGGCAGAAGGTGGAGAAGAGGAAGAAGAGAAGTCTAAAATGCATGTTGTTGTCAACGACCTGGCGGCCATTTTGGGCTGTTTACTTTGTATATAGTAAAGGAGAGAAAAGTAAAGGGGGCTAGGGATGGAGAATTGTCGAATTGGGCAGAGATGGGAGATGGAGAATTGTAGAACGAAGATTGGGGAATGTGACTACGACAGTGGCAGCTACAGTGACTGCCAACAATGTTCGCTGTTCACAGCACGGGGCTCTTTCTCCAATCGGACAGTTTACGACCTCGGACTCGGGACTCCGGAGACTCCAGTTGGATGCACAGACTTCTCAACTGAGACTGCAACTGAGACTTGGACTTGGACTTGGCGGTAGCGCATACAATTAGAGTTTTAATTATCGTCATTTTTTTCGTCGTTTTTTCTCATTTTTTTTTAATTTTTGTTCATTTTGCTGTCGCTTTTTGTTGTTGTTGTTGTTTCGTCAGCGGTAAAAAAAACTAATAATTTGCAGTAAAAAAGATAACAGCATTGGCAATGGGAATAGCAGCCAGAGTTGCCAGCAGCTCGGAGTTGCAGGCAACCACACAAGTTGCACAAAGCAACCCATAACTTTAGAGTTGCCGATGCTAGCCTCTTCTCCCTCCTCCCTTCTCCATCCCTCTTGGCAGCATCGTTAACATTTCTTATGCTTAAAGCAGAACACAACAAAAGTTGGCAAATAATTTGCAAAATTTTATGAGGCAGCACAAAAATTATTACAGGAAGCTGCTTAGTTAAACAGTTGCAAGTTGCAAGTTGCAAGTTGCAAGTTGCAAGTTGCACAGCAAAACCTCTTGCCCCCAAAATGGTCAACTAATCGATAAGAATCAAACAGACATTGAATGCATGCTAATGAATCTAAAGCTTTTTTGTGCAGGAATCGCAAATAAAAAAAATTATGATCTAAAAAATCCAATCACTAAAATCCAATTGAAAACTTCTTAGATATGCCTTTTAAGATGGTTTATCTTGAAAACAGATTAAATTCTTATTTTCCCCATCTTTCATCTTACAATTCTCGCATTTCTCAACCCTCGATTTAATGTCATCTAAATAATGTAATCATTTTTGAATTCAGACTAGTTTTATATTATGAAATAATAATTCTATTTCTTCCCTTTCCTTTAAATCTTCCTTTGTGTCTCTCTCTTTCTCTCTTCTCTCCTTACTCTCTCTTTCTCTAAACAGTTAACGACCTTAAGACTCTCTTGTTTCTCCAGTTGAGTTCGCCTATCGATTGTCGATTGCCGATTGGTAATTGACTCGATAAAATTGCAGAGTACGCACAATCGTTGCTCGATGGCAAATTCTCTAAGAATTTTCGTTGTAAACGAGGCGTTATTAATCGCTTGCTCTAATCAATTATCTTTAGCATCTTTAATTAATTTTATATTATTCGCCATGGCGCGATTTTCAGTCGACAGCAGCTGCTGCTGATCAACGATCAGAACAACAGAAGCATCTACCTATCTCTCTCTCTCACTCTCTCTCTCTCTCTGTCCCTCTCTTGGGGCAATTGCAAATTGTAAATTGTGCTCCCTTTGCCATAAATCGTGTGGCATATAACTCAGCCCAATCGGAAATTGCTTTTGCGCTTATCGATTTACGCGCCTAATCGACACAAGACAATTTTCAATTTAGCACTCATTTACTTGGAATGAGTTCTCCCATCCCTAACCCCCCTCCCTTGCTCTGGCTTAACAACTATACAAAAAATGTGCATAGATTTTTGGATTCCAAGCTGAACAGAAAACAAAAATCAATTCGATTATTATATGCATACTAGAAATGTATACATATACAATGCATATGTATCTACAGCTTATTTGCATAATCTGCTATTAATTGCGTTGATATCAAAGTCAAATTGGGGAAAGCAAAGAGAAGAGGGAGAGATAGAGAGAGAGAGTGAGTGAGAGAGAGAGAGATAGAAGGAAAAGAGAACGCATATTGATTGGCCCTAAATACCAAAAAGAGAAACATTCAAAGTTTGTTGAATCTACGCATCTCTGGGGCAGCGGAGAAGTCAGCTATCAACCCATTAATATTTGTAGGCTCAAAGAGAAGAAAAGGAGAAGAAGAGGAAGAAGGAGAAGAAGAAGAAGATGTGTCTAGGCCCAGCTTATCGGTCGACTTGTCATGCCATTGATTAATAAACACAAAATGGAAATTTAAATGGAATCAAATGAAACCGCAACAAAGAAAACGAGTGAGATACAAAATGAAACAGAGAAATATATAGACAGGGAGGGAGAGAGAGAGAGATAGAAGTATTTAATTATTTAAATTAGTATTAGAATTGAGCTTAAATCTAGCTGAAAATGAGACTAGCTGCAAAGAGAGAAATTGGTTTATTTGTCAAACTTATTATTTATTTTGTTTAATTAACTTTTGAGAACGTTAATTTGGGAGTTTAGAAACAAGAGATTGAAGTTCAAGCCAACATTGCAATATTAATCAAATAAATATTTAATAGAAAATATTTTCATTTTATTTTGATCAAAAGGAAGTTGATTAATTTCATATTTCAGTGGCAATTTCAATTTCGGGCAGAGTCTCTCAAAGTCTCCACCTGTTGTTGCCCACATGTTTTGGGCCAGGTTTACTGAAGTGCGTTGGCCAACTTATTGATAGGCTAAAATAGATAGCTGTACTACGGTTTGTACATGTTTTCCTCTTGCCAACAACCAACTCCCACAAATTGTTGCTGTTGTTGGCCAGGAACAGGCTTCTGCCGCCTGCGTTGCTGTGGCCAAAACGGACAAATGCTTTAATTAAAAAAATATGTTGGCCTATTTGGACAACGGTTCAGTTAATGTCTTTGTTGTTGTTGTTGTTTTTATTGTTGTTGTTGGTTGTTCTCTCATCTGGCGTTACACCATTAACCGTTACTATTAACCAGCCCAGCAAACGTGGCTTACAGTCGCAAATCTGTCATAAATTTATTATTTTCAATTAATTATTAAGCTGCCTGTCGATCGCCAGCGAAACGCCCAAAATGCTGCTAAATAAAATTAGAAAAAAATAGAATTAAAAAAAAAAAAAGAAAAACAAATAAAAAACTAAGCCTGGACAAGAAATTGCGAATCGAGACGAGGGACAACGGCTAGCAAATATTTTAGCATGGCCAAAATGCCAAAGTGCTCATTAGCGGCCCAGAGACTCTCAGCTCTCAGCTCTCGACGCTCGACTCGCTGTGGGACCCGCTTTTAGCCTGGCCAACAAACCGAAAAGCCAAAAACAGATTCGAAAACCGTGCGTAATTTATTGCTGCCAAAATAGGCGGCCGTCGCGGTATTGGCCAAGTTGCGGACCAGTCAGTTGCCAACAAAAGTGTCGCTGGAAAATGCAGCCAGTAACCGAGACGTCTTAACGATCAAATGTCCAACTGTGCAAATGGCCAACGGCAATTTGGCCAACGCATCGGCATGCTCGGCATTGATTGAGTTTTTCCAGCACAATTTTCACAATGAATGGCGCTCGAATGAATCAATGAATGAATGAATAAGGCAAACTGACAACTGTCGCGACAACAACAACAACAACAGCAACAACAACTTCGGATCCAAAAGGCAAACCTCGAATTGGCCGCGAGAGTTGCGTAAACTGAGCAACTGCTTTTGGCCAAACGTTTGAAACAATTTTGGTGAATTAAAATTCAACGGGGGGCAAAACGCACAAAAATGCAACTCAAGCAAAGTTGGACGGACTGAGAAAAGGAGAGGAAGAGGTGAGACAAGAAGATGATTTCAGAATTACACAATAAAATACAAAATGGCAAGCAAAATAAAAAATAAACAACATAAGGATGATGAAAAGTAGCCCAAAATGTGCATAAAAAATCAATCAGAACATAATAATTGGAAACTTATTAATGTACAAAATGAGTACATTTTTGTATTTTACTTCGAATATTACTAAAGTTTGCGATTTAATTTTATAATACTTGTTTCTTATTTATTTTCTAATTTGAAGATTTCTATTCTACCCAAAACATATTAATATTAAAAATTATTATTTTTTTGCATTAAATATTTTTATCAGTAAAGTTTTTTATTCCAAAACTTGTGTTTCATATTAAATTACATCTGAGCTTTATATTTAAATTTGTAGAGTTTGAATTTAATTATACTTTTTTCTTATTTATTTCCTAATTATTTTGTATTTTTCTAAATGTTGCACTTTTAGGAATTTATTAATATCAGTTGCTTTGATTTTCGACTCAAGTTGAAGTTAATTTTCATACATTAATATACATTTTAGCTTCATTTTTTATTTCCAATTAATCCTGAATTTTGATATTTTCATTATATTTAATGCTTCTGTTTGCGTAATTTCTGCTTTTTAATTTGTAATCCATAATCTTAGCTTCCTATTTTAATTTTCTTTAAATTTTTAGTTTTTTCAAATTTATGCCAACTTATCCTTACCATTTTTTTTTCTACTTTAAATTTCTTATTTCTTTGTAGTTATGTATTCTAATTACAAGTTTGCTATTTTTATGTTCCTATATATTCCGCACTCTGGATTTTTGTTATATTATTTTAGAAAGTATTTATAGTTGCTGTGCTAAAAATGATCTTCAAGGCATCCATTCAATAGCTGTTTGCGCGACTATAAAAATGAAACGAATACGAGTAAGAGTTCGAGTACTCATACTCATACTCATACTCGTATTCATATTCATACTCATATTCATACTCGTAAATGCAACAAGTGCTGCATCGAAAGCTGTCTTTATGCATTTTATGGCTTGAAGGCTTTGAAAACTTAACCAGTCTTCGTTCTCCGTCTCCGTCTCCGTCTCTGTCGCATTGTCTGGCCTCGCCTTGGGCTCCACATGGCCAAGAGGCTCTCGGCTCTTAGCCTGGCTGAAAGACTCTGGGCTTGTAATGTGTTTTCATGGCCACGGCGAACTAATCAGAAAATTGAATCGCTTTAATTACAGCAAAAGCAATGAGCATCTTTTGGTCGGTTAAAAAGGAGGAAGAGTAGGGAAGAGAGGGGGCGTGGCGGGGAGAAGGCGGCACTGTGGTGCGATGAGTGCTCATCAGAGGCAACAGCAGCTGCTTCTGCAGAAGAAGAGGCAACTATTGAAGTTACGGCTACTCGTCTTCTAGGATGAGAAATTACTTTAGAAAATTTGCAATAAATTTTAATATGCGTGTAATGAGTGGATGAAGAATGCGCCAACAACAACAACAGCAACAACAGCAACAACAAATGGCCAAGACAAAATGGCGTAATAATTAGAAATGGAATTTATGCAGCATCACGCTGCATGCCACAAGTTGTTGCCAGTTGCCACTTGCCACTTGAAAGCTGATTTCATTTCAGCTCAAACGTTGACTTTAATTGCCCAAAATAATGGCTAAGAAAGCGCCCACGCAGAGAGGAGTGGGGAGAGGAGACGGGGGGCAGGGGGCGGGGGAGGGTGACACAGTGACACATAAAAGTGTCGCTTGTCAAAAATTAAAAACAACAACTACCGTTAAGAGACACAGTGACTAAAGTCAAAAGAACGCTTTAATTCCAGTGGCAACTGCAGAAAGAGATTGATGGAGAGGGTAGAGGGGGAGGCGGGGCAACAAGTTTGCCACAAAAAGATAAATAATTGAAGTGTAAGCGAACGAAGCAAAGCGGTCAATAAAAAATGTTGCAACTTCAATGGGCCACAACAACAACAACAAAACCCTCGAGTTGGAATTGGAGAATTGGAGTCCAAGTTGGAGTTAGAGCTAAACGACGTTTAATTATGGATGGGTATCGATATCGATATGGGGACATCAAAATTATAACAGAACAAAAAAAAAATAAAATACATATTTTGTTTTTATTTTTATTTAATAACCAAAATTGCATTAAAAGTTTAAAATAATATTAGAAACCTTATATGATAAAAAGTTATTATTATTATACAGTCGAACTTTCCTAACTCGAATACCATTATCCACGACAAAAGTTCGAGTTAGGGAGACTTCGAGTTAGGGAAGTAGAATTGTATGAAATTTGCCTAGTATTGACTTCGAGTTAGGGAAGTTCGAGTTAGGGAAGTTCGACTGTATAAATTTAAATTTTAGCTGAAAAGATAAAAAAAAAATGATATATTAAAAATTTGTATATTTTTTTTTTTATTGGGAAAATCCAAAGAAGTCCAGTCAGATCAACATTTTTTTAATGGTATAAAATTAGTACTAACTTATTAATAATAGTAAGGTCAGGAATTTCTCGAAAACAAAAAAAATAGAAATATATTAGTCAATTAACTGTTTTCTGTTTCTCTTCATTCCATAAAAATTATAAATAATAATCTTCATTCGGCTTAACAATTTTAAAAAATAAAAAACAAGCATGTGAATACTTAAATAATGTGAATCAAAATATATATTTTTATTAAACTCAAAATAAAATGTTTGTATAATATTGTCTGTGTTTGAGTTGAATTTATGTCATTATTTTTTTGTTTATAAGTAAATTAATTATTTTATTTTATCTTATTGTGATTCAATGCAATAAATGGCCGATGTTATATGTTATTGATATTTTTCGCTACTTTTTAGTCGACTCTCATCCCTAGCTTAAACTGCAGCTGGTGGCACTTCAGTCAACTGCAATTGCAGTGGCAGTTGTTGTGGCTGCTATTGTTGTTGTTGCTGTTGTAGTTGTTGGTAGTTGTGACTGCTTCTAGCCCGAGGGCGTTAGCCAAGCTGCCAAATGTCGAAGTCGCTGGCAACATTTGGCCAAAGCGAGATACTAAATACGTTAGCGTTCATGAGAGTTGTTGTTGTTGTTGTTGCACTGACACAACAACACTGACAACAACAACAACAGCAACAGCAACGGCAACACAGCAGCAACAACTTTATTTGTGACCGTGGGTAAACTGCGAGCACTCACTGTACATATAATACTGCCAAATATTTACAGACCAACTAACGAATTAAAAAGGGCCCAGAGAGCGGGAGGAGAGAGCATGTACAGAGAGGGGAAGGGGAATGAGAAGGGGCAGAGGAAGAGATGAAGCCAAAAATGCCGTTGGTGTTGCCACCGTTGGCTGTTGGCTGCTAACTGTTGGCTGTAACTGTTACCTGTAACTGACACTTTAAACACCAACAACAGCAACAAGTGGGTGGACATTTATGTCTCTTTGTTTTCCTCTCTCTGTCCGCTGTCCGCAATTTTCCAGCTTCGCTTTGCTTTGTTTTTTTCTTTATCCATTTTTAAACAAAATCACACGGCAAATGTTTTTTTTTTTTTGGTTTGCCTCAGTTTTAGCTTCTGTCTCACTATGTTTTTTCAAAAGTTGAAAGTTTGAAGTTTTATGTGCTGCTCTTGGTTTTTTATGGGCCTTCCCTCCCTCCCCCCTCTGGAGGGTAACTCCTCCCACAACAAACACAGAGTTCGAGAGATGCTTTCATTGGTTTAGTTCGAGCTGACTGCAACTTGAGCTGTCAACAAATTTGACAGCTCGATGTTGTTGGCCAACAACAAAATGTTGGCCTAGAGTCAGTTGTCAGTTGTCAGCTTGGCCGAGAGTGGGCGCCTCATCAGTCATTTGTCGTTTAGCGAAATGAGTTTGTCGATAATTGCGCACACTCTTTTTCAAATAATCGAGAGGGCAACAACTACAAATACACACAGAGAAAAACAAGCATAGAGTTAATACTAAATAAATAAATTTATGTTTGACTTCGACATTACATTTAGAGAGATGTTTAAATGTATTAAAATGTAATCAGGGAGATTTATACTAATAATGGAAAATAATAATAATTGTATGAATCATTTATTCGATTTATTATCGATGATTAATAACAAATAAATGTTATCATTGATTTTCATTATATTCATCAAAACTAATAAGTAAAATTTACTTTGATTAAACTAGTCCTTAAATAATAATTAAAATGGATTTTTTAACTCTAATACTTTTCAAATCAATTCAATATGTTTGAGTAAAAAATTCTAAGGCAATAAAAATTTTAAAGAATGTAATTTTTGCAGTCTATATTAATAATTTTGCAATATCAAAAAATGAGTTTCTCTCATTTCAACGCTAGAACAAAACAATAAAAATATAATATAATTTAAGCTTTAAAAAATATTTAGTTAAATTAGAGTATAATTAGTGAGGTTACCATTTTTTATTTTTCAGAGAATTCAAATAAATAAATTTAGTCATAAGCATTTTGAAATTTCGAATCAAAAACAATTTATTTGTCACTAATTTGTGTTTAATATGGTTAAATTGTTAAATGAAATATGATTTGACATTAATTTTAATTTGTGCATATTAAACGAGAGATTAAATCATCAAAAAAGTCTATGAATTAAAGTCTAAATAGTCAGATTCACATCGATTATTTTTCTCTGTGTTCTCTGCTCCAAATCATCAGCATCGAGTTGCCCAAATATGGTAGCATTTAATAGGTGTGGGCGTGTCATTTAAGGCAAAGTGCTGCCAAGGGGAAAAAAGCTTCGAATTGGTGGAAAGAAACAAAAATGACTCCACTTTATGACGAGATCGAAATCTTCGAACTGATCAAAGTTACAGTTGCCTAATTAATTTTGTTTGATTTGTTTAATCAGCAGAAACGGCATTTGTCACTTTCTTGGCCCTTTGATTAGTTCTCTGCTTTTATCTTCATCTTTGGCTTCAATTTTGGTTAGAAATATTTTCCACTTTCACATCAATTAATCCCTTGGCCTCTTGACCACCTTGAATTTCACTTCTGACCACATTATAAACTCTAAGAAAATTGTAAATTGTTGAATTGTTAATTGAGTTCACTCCTTTGTTTCAGTCTTTCTAAGACACTGAGAAAAAATGTGTGTGTGAATAAATTAAAATTACAAAATTATTAGTTTAAAAAAAACATTAAAAATACGAAAGCAATTTTCAGTGTTTCTTAATCCAAAAATTCCAGATATTTTTATGTCAAAATATTTATTAATAAATTCGAATATGTATAACATAAAATTTAACTTTTTTCTATGGGGTAAAAAAAAAGAAAATATTTTAAATAAATTCTTTTTGCATAAGATATTTAAATTATTATTAGTTTCTTCAAAGCCCGAAAATTAAAATCTTTAGCATTTCAGTAAGTTTAAATATCAATTTTGATCAAAATCTTTATAAAATTGTTTAACGATCATAACATATTTTAAAAAGTTTCTTTTCTCTACAAAAGTTTTCAGCGTTAACATTAACATTACCATTAACATTTTCTCTTTTTCTTATCGTTTTTGTTGTTTTTGTTCTTATTTTGCAGGTAAGTCAACGACGCCAACTTGTCGGTTTTAGCCGTGTTTTAGTGTCTAAGACAAAGGCTACGCCCTTTGGCCATAAAGAAGAAGCACTCAAGTTAATTCCACCAGGTGAGAGATTTTAGACCGCAATGCACACACACACATCTATACATACACAGAGTCAGGGCGTATTATTTATTGTGTAAATACATATGTATATACATACTCACAAGTTCCTCAGGACAGACCCTTAAGTGCAGTTGGCTGACAAGGAACATCTCTAAATTTGGTAGCCATTTTATCCCCATTCACTCATACTCTCTCTCTCTCTCTCTCTCTCTCTCTCTCTTTGTATATCTATGTCTCTCTCTCTCTCTCTTGCTGTGTACATGTTTTTTTTGTGAGTTCCTTGCTGCTTTACATTCTCATACTCATATTATACTTACTTTCGAGTCGAGTGCTACTGATTGCCTCCAGAAGCAGAAGAAGATGAAGGAAAAGAAGAAGAGGGAGCTTCTCACATGTACCGCCTTCTCAGACGCCGCTTCAGTTGGCCATTTTGACAAAGAAAGAAAGAGGAAAGAGGGTACAAGAAGAGGGAAAAAAGGGTAGCAAGTTTCTGTTTCTGTTTCTGATTGTTGATGTTGATGTTCATGTTGATGATGATGATGATGACGTGACTGTAGAATTCTCAGACTGAAAATGACGGCGACTCTAAAGTGAAATGCTGCCTGCTGTCAGTGCTCATTTGTAGTTGGCCCAGTATTAAAAAACATATAGGAGTTAATAAGTTTGTGACAAGAATGGGTATTGAATATATTTCTTGCTTTAGCTTCATTTATCCAAACAAAAGCAGCCGAAAAACCCACCCAAGGCTAAAAACAAGATCCAAAAAATAATACTTGGAATCAAGTTTCTCTGATGGATTTTAACGTTATACTATTCTACATAGTTTTTTTATTTAAATATTGATAATATCGAATGAAGTAGCAATCCTCCAATGTTATGCACCCAAAAGTTGTTTTTGAGGTATTTTTATTTCTTTAAACATTTCTTTTAATATTTCTGTATTGATTCTATATTATCATTATTGTTTTTTAAATACTTCTTTTGATTAGAATTATTTTTATATTTCTTTAAATATTTTTTTTTTTAAATTCTTTAAATATTTTTTTCAAATATTTGTTTTAATATTATTTTTGTACTTATTTTCTTCAGTTCTTATTTAATTGCTGGGCATCTAACAGTCGATCATCTCGACTGCAGCATACTCACTGCTTCTTGATTCCATTCTTATTGTTGTTGTTGTTGTTATTAGTTTCTCTGTGGGCAATCAAGTGTCTGTGCGTGCATCGAGTGGGGCTGCTGTCAAATTAAAATTATTATTGTCGACCCCATTTTGTCGGGTCAGCAATTGGTCAACAATTTGCGAGTAGCTTGCCAAATGCTTTCCTTTCCCTCTCTTACTCTCCTACCGTGCATTACAATTCCTCTTTTTCCTCTTCTCGCCCCTCTTGCACACTTTTGTTCAGCTTTAAGGCTGGCTGCTGTTCAAGTTTGTGTCTTAAGTCTTTTGTTTTCCTTTGGTAGAGAGCGGCCATGTTTGTAATTACAAACACTGCAATATTTTGCATGCTGTGCCGCATGTTGCCTGCCGCTCTCCTGACCGGACAGCTACAACAGACCGAGCACCTAAATGGCTAAATGTTTTCAGCCCAAAATGGCAAATTCTAGCAGATTTTCTTGGCCAACTTGAGTTGCTCTTCGACATTTTACCCTTTTTCGGCTTCTGTTGTTGTTCTTGCGGAGGGAGGTGGGGAGCGAAAAGTCTAGGGACAAGCTGATTCTCTCTCTCTCTCTCTTTCTCTCTCGTCCCCGCTCTCTCTCTCTCTTCTTTCTAACTTGCTGCAAGTTCCGGGCGTGGGCACTGGGCAAAACAGTTGCCACTTGCCACTTGCCACTTCCCACCAGGCAAGCGGCACAAAATTAGCCACAATCTCATTAGGGGCAACGCTTCTCGCGACTTCACTCGGCTTCTCTACCTCTGTGCTTCTCGCAGCTGGCGCTTATCAACGGGAAACTGTTATTCCGCCGCCATTCGCAGCTGCTGGCTGTGTTCTTGCCAAGATATGAGTGCCTATGACGAGTTCTGGCCAAAAGCAAAACAAGCTGACAGCCAGACAAACTTACAGAGATACAGACAAACAGCTGAACTGATGGATGAATGGATGGATGGATACACTTAAAAAATATAAGACCCCTAATTCGCTCATTCTTATTAGAAACAAAATTTTGAGTTTCATTTATGAAATGTTAAATACTTTTTTGCCGAGTCAAAAATAGGGATGGCACGATTAATCATATGATACACAATAATCGATTATTTTGCTTCCATTGGCGATTTAATTGTATCGTAAAATGTGTTGCGATTAATTGAAACACTAATCGATTATTCTATCAAATAATCGCGTCGTTGCCAAAATTTTTTCAGAGAAACACATGGAGATTTTATTCCAAAAAAATAGTAGCAAAAATATATTTGAAAATTTTTTTTTGCAGTCAGTCTTAGAAAAAGTAGACTTTTACATAGATTTGAAATTTTGGAATGGGTTAAAGAAAGTTTTGTGTCATTCAATCGGAATTTAAATGACCTTTTCATTGATGAAAGTATGTTTACGATAACGGCTCAAATAAGCCTTAAATGTCAAAATTTGACCAGCATACTTTAAGCTGTGAGCCAATGTATTTAATTTTTTTGGGCATTTTATTATTGTTCTTAATTTGTTTTGCTATACAATGGCATTGCATTACACAATATTTTAAAAAACTATAACAAAAATTAATCAACGATTATTTTTGTTTTTCGCTGATTAATTGCAATTAATAATCGCGTAGCTTAAATTAATCATATGATTCAATAATCGATTAATAAATTTTTTTGCCATCCCTAGTCAAAAATCAAATTATATTTTGTCAAGTTCAAAAATTTTTTTCTTAAGCGCACGAAAAATAAGAAATATTTATTTCCATAGTTAAAATTAAATTGATAACTGAATCAAATTATTCTTAAATAATTAAATTTCATTTCCAGAACTTCTTGGCAATTCTATTTTTTAAGTTTAACAAATTCTCATATTTGTCTCTAACAGTCAAATATTATTGATAATTCAACATTTTTACATAATACTTGTTTCTCATATATATTTTTTTCAAGTGTAGATTGACAGACGCTTGTCTTGGCTCGTTGACTAGTTCAAGGTGTCGCCTCATGTAAATGGCGCAAGTCCGACCACTTCCCACCCTGCTTCACTTCACCCCTCTCCTTATTCTCTTCTCTTCGTTTCTCCGCCCCCGTGTCCATCCGTCCGTCCGTCCGTCAGCACGCTTCAATGGCGGTTAGTTTGCCGCATGATTGATGCCTGTTTTGCGTGTCGTGAGCTGCTTTCCATGTTGTTTTTCTCTCGTCTTTGTCTCTGTCTTTGTCTCTGTCTTTGTCTCTGTCTTTGTCTCTGTCTCCATCTTCATCTGCAAGGCCATAGAGCAACCAAAGTACAGTTAGAAGCTTCCATCTCTCTCTCATTCTCTGTCTCGTTCTTCAGCTTAGATTTTCTTGTTGTCAGTCGCCTGATTTTGTCACTGCTTCAATTCTATACTCCGATGTCTCCCCACACAAACTGCAGAAAGAGATAGAGACAGAAAGAGAAAGAGAGAGAGAGATAGGGAGAGACAGAGACAGACATAAGGCCTCGTTACGCGCAATAGTTTTATATATTTTCGCTTATTTTCCACTGAAAAACGCACTTGACTAACATAAATTTGCTCATTGTTTACTTAAGGGGCAAGGACAGTTGTGGCCAAGGGTGGAAGAGGGGGCAAGGATGGACAAGGGGGCAAGGGGGCAAAGGGGGCAAGGGGGCAAGGGGGCAAGGGGGCAAAGGGGGCAAAGGCAGAAGCTGCTGCATCTGCTGTGCAACTTCAATTTCGAGTCCAAACTGGAAGTGGCTCTTTGTTGTTGCTGCTGTGTTGTTGTTGTTGCTGTTGTTGTTGCTGTTGTCAGTGTCAGTGTTGTGCAGAGTTGCCTTGGCGTTGTTTGTTTGTTGTTGCATTTACATTTTTGGTGTCGATTCAATTAGTAAATATAACCAAAAGCAAACAGACAAACAAACCGAGAAGAGTCCAAACAAAACATACACCCAGCACAAATGTTGTTGTTGCTGTTGTTGTTGTTGTTGGCCCAGTACCTTAAAGAGGATAAACAGGCTGATGGTTTTGTGATTGAAAAGATTGCTTTAGGGATCAGAATAACATTCAATCTTTAACATCGTAACACAACAATAAAATGCAGTCAAATAAAATCAAAAAATGTCTCATGTGAATTATTTTTTTATTGCTATAATTTAAAATAACTTTGTTAATACTCATACTGGGCATCTAACAGGCGAGCAGCTCGTCTTTAGACTTCTTGTTGTGGTTGTAGTTGTAGTTGCAGTTGGAGTTGCAGTTGGATATGGAGAAACCTGTAGTCGTAGTTACATTGTTGACCATGCTCATGCCTAAATAGCTACAGCTGGCCAACAGCAGACGAAGAAGAAGCAACAAATGTTGATTGGAGACAGAGAGAGAGAGAGAGAGAGAGAGAGCGGGGAGGAGAGAGAGAAATACATTGCTGATAAATCTTGGGGGCAGCGTTGGCAGCAGTTGGCCAACAACAGTTGCTGGCAGAGGCAGAGGTTGCCTGATGGCCAACAACGGACTTCCTGCTGGCCACAGCAATTGCAATTGCCAGCAACAAGTTGGCCAAGTGTGTATTTGTGTGTGTGATGTGTGTGTGTGTTTCGAGTGTGTGTGCAAATTAAATTGCACGCTAATGAAGTGCGCACCAAGCAAAGCAAAGCAAAGCAAAGCAGCCAACCAACCAAATAGATGCCCAACTGCCAAAAGGCGCCCAGTCGATAAGTCGATATGAGACTGCACCTATTTACAAAGCAGCCAGACAGAGGGACAGACACAGAGAGAGAGAGACAGACATTCAGATAGAGGGACAGACAGTCAGAGTCTGGCTACAGATCGAAAAATTACACAAATTGCCAGCAAAATAACATTTGAAAATTTATTCTAAAAACAAGAAATTTTATTCAAAATTATTTAAAAAAAAAGAAGTTTTAGTTCTAAAATTATTTAACAAATATAAGAAAATGTTGTACTTTTATTAATAGTATGCATGCTTGTAATCGAGTAATGGCTTCATTTTGCAACCATGCACAATGGACAATATGCCACAAATTGCCAACAAAATTGAACAACTTCAACTGCAACTTAATTTGAAAGTTTAGGTCACTTAAATTCGCTCAAGTCGCAATAAATACACTTAAAGTGTGAGCTGCTATCACTCGCTGTCCAGAGCCAACGAAAGCAAGAGCTCGACTGTGAGTGACCCTGTACTTATTTTGTACAACTTAAATGTATCAATGCGGTCCATGCTAGTGACGAAAGCAGACCCTAAAAACAAATGATTAAAAAAAAATATATTCATTAAACTTATAATGCGGCATTCGAACCCACGAGTTCCACCCAAGAAACGTGTTCAATGGGCATAAAATCAGGATAAGTTTGTATTGTATTTAATGTGTTTGAAATAGAGACAATTTGTCTATGTCTGTGTGATGATAAGTCATGCAAATATATATGTTTTTAGATCTTTTAATATATTTGCTTAAATTGAACTTAATAATACTTTGTTTTCTATGCACATTTTTCTTTTTAAAACTTAACAGCCCCTTTGCATTTTATGAGTACAGGGTCTAACAAACAACAGCAGCGTGAGATGGCAATGTTGTGAACTGTTTTTGACATTTAAACGGGCGAAAAGGCGCCGCCTGCAACACACACACACACACACACACACACACACACACACACACACACACACACACACACACACACACACACACACACACACACACACACACACACACACACACACAACACACACACACACACATGAAGCACTCACATGACTTTATAATGTTCACTTACATGGCTAGATTATGATTAGGAGGTGAAATAATGATGTTAACCTCTTTAGCTGCAGTTGCTGTTTTTGCTGTTGTTGTTGCTGTAGTTGTTGTTGTTGTTGTTGCTGTTGTTGTTGTTGCTGTTGCAGTTGTTGCTGCGGGTAAATGGGGCCGGGTTAGAGTTGATTTTAGCACACTGCATTTTAAATATGAACATTTTTGTCAGTGCAAAAAACTCGAGACAGGCCAAGTCTGCAAAAAGGAAAGAACACAGCCCGCAGTTCCACAGCAACAACCACAATAACAACAATAACAAACACAATAACGATAGCAATAGTTTAATGCTCCATGTTGATATTGTCGCCACAGTTTTCAGCCTGTATTTAAACATTATCAGAAGAAAGAAAGCAAATAAGGGGAAATGGACAGAAAGGGAGACAGAGATCGGTTGAAAAAACACATTCTAGAAAAATATCGTATCTTAACAAATATTTTTTTAATTTAAATATGTTGATATACACACAAACAGCTTAATTAGTCAACTTTTTGCAAAAGAAACAAATTGAGTATCAAGAGAGAACAATAATCCAACAAAACTTTAAATTAACACTCAGCCATACTTTTTGATGTAACTGAAATCAGGAGCATTTATTAACATATGTTAATTAGCAGGCTTAATCACTTAACATAATTAATAAACATTATATTAAGAAAGACAAGTGACTTAAGAGAATAGTGTTTGATATATCTTATTAAAAATGTCGCATTCAGTTTTATATCGTTATTTACTTCAGAATCGTTCTTATGTATGGCTGAACAATCGATAGATGCCCAGCCCTGAGACAACAACAACAACAACAATGAAACAGACTCCAACAACAACAATGTGCAGAAGTGCAAGACAATCAACAAACAACCGTCGAACCTCCATCGAACCAGCGTCGAACCATCGAAGCACCACCGAGAACCACAGCTCAGTGGTGCAGATGATTTACTGTCCAGTTTGGTTTGTGCACATAAATTCACCTGCGCTGACAGTCGACGACGTCGTTGTCGTCGTTGTTGTCGTCGTTGTTGTTGTCGTTGTCGTCGTTGTTGTCCAAGAAAAGCGAAAGGCAATTGCTGACTTCGATTCCTATTCGAATTGAATTGAATGCATTTCGGCAAGTTTCGACTCCAGTGGTGCTTCTAAGAAGTCAAAAAAGGAGAAGCGAGAAGAGAGAGAATCAGAAATTGGCAAGAAACATATGCAAAGCGAGAGACAGAGGGAGGAATACAGGCAAAAATGGGCGGATGGGGCTGAGGGGAGTGTGTGATTGACTCTTGAAAAGGAGAAGTGAGGAGAAGAGCAAATGTTGAAATCAAACTTCGAATCGAAAATTCGAATCTAATTCTCGTGTTTCTCTAATTCAAGAGAAATGTGATTAAAATCGTGCAAGCACAACAAGGCACAGTGGGGGAAATAGCTAAATTCGCTTAAATAAATTTATATATTTATTGTCGTTTATGTGCATTAGATTTTAATTGATGTTAATTTTTATAAATTAAGAAAAGCTCTAAAACAAGTTTAATATTTCAAAAGAACATATAACAAATTTAATTAGATCACAAGGAATCCAGCAAAAATAAAATATGTATAAGAACATGCCTTATACTTTAACAAGTCAAATGTATTTGCAATAATTTAGAAAATATAAATTGAAATAATTGTTAGAGAAATATTTGATTAATAAATACCATATTCGATATTCGATAACTGAAATGATTGTCAGTAAATGTAGGCACTGTGCCCACTGTGTGACTTATGCGGCTTATTGGCTGCTGAAAGAGAAGCTGAAGCTTTTGTGATGTCATTATATTGAAGAATGGCAGCCAGATGCAGACATTGACATTGAAAGAGGCCCCAAAGTGAAGGCAGAAAGGGGTTGAGGGGCTGAAAGAACTGAAAGGCATTGAAAGGCGCTGTCTGGCGATCTTTAAAAACCAAAGCCAAAAGTAAAGTAGAGCTAAGAGAAGCTGCCTTCAGTGCTACCTGTGAGTCTCTCAGTGTGTCTCTGTCTCTGTCTCTGTCTCAGTCTCAGTCTCTGTGTGATTCTCTCTGACTGACTGAATGTCCATGTGGGTCGCTGGCTAAACGCAATGCCAAAAGCCGAAGCTAATCGCTGCACAAGCCACGTTGAATAAAATGCAAAACGAAGGACAGACAGACAGATGGACAGGGGGACAGGGGGACAGGGAGACAGAAGAATGGCGGCATTTGCGCTTAAGCCATGGCAATGAATTCATCGTTGACATATCTCGTTAATTTAATTTCTTATCGTAGGGATAGCATCGTCGTCGTCGTCGTCGTCGTCGTCGTCGTCGTCGTCGTCGTCGTCGTCGTCGTCGTCGGAAGCCGCATGGCTGACTGATTTCAGCGTGGACTGGACTCGACTCGACTGGACTCCAATTTGAAGCAGGGAAGAGCAAAGAAGGGAAGCTGAAGAGGGTGAAGAGAAAAAGAAACCGCAGTCTCTGGTATGCAAACTAGCAGCAAGGATGCGCCGCGCTCTTGACTTGAATCTGTTCAGTTTCAGTTCAGTTCTTTTCTTTTCTTTTCCTTACTTTACTTTTCTGTTGTGTTGTGTACAATGAACAACAACCGCAGCGACAACGACAACGAGGGACAAACGACTCAGTGCTGACAGCATTTCAAGGGCCAATTTGATACATAATAATACAAAATAGCTGAATAGCTTGTATGGGGGAAAAGATCTCTAAAGATTTTAAAGAGCTTCTCAAATATCAGAAATCATATATGATAAACATTTGAGCAAAATTGTTTGTTATTGCAATGCCTTCAACAATAAATACATAAATTTTAAAATGATTTAACTGACTTGGAGATCTGAAAAGATGTCAAATAAGTTATTATTTGAAATAACTTTTCAAAATATTCAGAATTCTAGCTAACAGCATTTCCTTAAACTTTCCATCTTTTACTATAACAAAAAGTAGCTAAGTTTTAGCTATAAAGTAGCTAAGATGCCAGCACTGCAAAGACTGTCTAGCTCGCTTCTTCCAGCTTCTCTTTTCAGCTGCCTCTTTTGCTACTATAAATTTTTGTCAACTATTTGTACGCATTGTCTGCTCGTTTCTGCTTCTGCTGCTGCTGATGCTGTTTCTCCATCTTCAACTCCCTCTTCATCTTCATGTTCTTCCTTCTCTTCTTCTCGTTGGATACCCACATAGCATTGGCAGATTTTTAGCATAACATTTGATTATCATTGTCAATTGTGTGTATTTATGTGGATCGTCGGTTGCCTTTGTGCTCATCTGCATCTCCATCTTCATCTTTCTCTCCCTCTCCCTCTCTCTCTCTCTCTCTCTTGGGTTCCTTGGCATTCCCATAGCTCGTTCTCAGGCTCATTCAAGGACCTGGCTGACACTTTGGCAGCACAAATGATTTAGCGTAGCTGTCAATCAATTTGGCCAAGCATCATCAGCCCAGATTCCGATTCCAACGATAAGCACTTGTGGCAAGTTTGTTGCTTAAGTCTTTTGTTTGGCTGCAGCCTTTTATTTATTTTCAATCAGAGACCTCAACGATTTCTCTACAATTCGAATTGTAAATAACATAACTTAAATGCACATACGTATATAAGAAATACCAAAACTATAATTATTATTTTGGTATTTTTTTGATACTTCTTAATTGCATTTTTTATTATTACTTCATCAGTTTTTTAAATAGATAAAAAAATATGAGACGAAAAAATACGAGGTTTACCAGAAGTAACAATAAATTGGAGTTGGTATTTTTTTGGTATTTTTATTTGTATAAAATGATTTTCAATTATTTTTTTCATCGTTTTGCTAAAATAAATTAGTAAAGAGATCTGAAATTAATTTATACAATAAAATATATTTATCCTTTTTTCAGGATATCTAATTTTTTCCATTTAGCCAATTATTTTAAACAGCACTGATTTTTTTAACTCATAAGTTTTATTTGAGTTGCCTGCTTTTAATTGTTATTTGCTTATGGAAGCAAGCTTGCAGCTGCAAACAAAATTCGCAACGCTTTCCCCAATTAGCGATAACACATCTAGAATGGCAAAGCCGCCCCCCTTCTTTCCATATCTCCCCCTCTCCAGGTGGTTGTGGTGACTGCCGAAGGTAGCGCACATTAAGCAACATTCGCGCAAATTAACGCAAAATGCTTATCACACACAGGGAGGAAGTTCCACTCTGCCCCCTGTTCTCCCTTCCCCTCTTGCCGCCCTGGCACCACACGATCGAGTGGCTAACGAAGTGCGCGTACTCTGCAGTGGGTTACACCCCACGCGAGCCACTTCCGCCCCCGTCAAACCACCGAGCACCGTCGACAAGTCGCCTGCCAATATCTCGCTGATGCAAGCGTTTCTCTTGATGGTTTTACGCACAACTCACACACATATGTACACTCACACACACTCACACACACACACACACCACAGCAGCAGCACCACCACTTGTACAACAACAGCCAACTGGTGTTGAAAGCAATTTCAAAAATGATGAGTATGATCGAAAAGTTCTGTCCAGTTGTCTTCCACTTCCACTTTGACTTTAGCTTCAAATTCAACTTGCTGCATCGCACAGTGGGCAAAAAGGCTAGTTCTGCGCACATTAATTAATATCTTGCAAAGATGTTGTCTGGCTGTTTTTTCCTATGAATAAAACAACGATCGAACAAATAATTGAAATGATAATTTATTTCTTAAAAATTACTTTGAAAAACTTATTTTTTTATTCAGTTTCATAGTTTTTAACTTTGTTTGCAATTTATTTTTATTTGACTGTTTCAAAACAACGGAATTTTATATTTAGCTTGTTTAGCATATTCTTAAAATATTTGTTTGAAATCAAATCCATTACTGGATTAGGTTACTTTCAATTTTCAAAGAATTTTATTTTAATATTTTTAAATAAATAATACATTTAATTCATAAATTCTTTATTTGATTTAATTTTGAAAAGTACGTTATGTTAACTGTTTTTAGTTGGCATTGACTATATATGTAAATACTTCAGACAAATGTTAATTTTTTCCACTGTGCATCAAGGGCTGTTATTGTTGGCTTTTTTCGCTTTTCGATTTGATTTCCCCTGTTGCCACAGCCCCACTTTGTTGTTGTTGTTGTGTGCAACGTGTTGTATTTTCAGCGGCAAATTCCCTTCCCTCGACATTGTCTCCCTCTCCCTCTCCCTCGATCGATTCCCGTCGATTCCAGTCGATTTCTGTCCCTTCCCTTCCCTTCCCGACTCCAACTCTCTGTCTGTCGAGCAGAGACGAGGCCAATAAGCAGTTTTGCTTTATCGCTTATTAAAAATCATTTCGCTCTTCGTATTTCAGTTTCAGCTCCAACAGCAGCTGCTCCCTTTGCTCCTACCTTTTCCCTTCCCTTCTCCTTGCCCTTTTCTTATTCGTCTTTCTTTTTTTCCGTTTGGTTTCGTTTCGTTTGCCCGCCTCTCTTTGTTATTAACTTTAGCTCACATGTCGATCACTGCTGATGATTTTGTTCAATTTTAGCGCACATTGAGAGCGCCGTCTTCTACGTCTCCATCTTGCAGTCGCCAGTCGCCAGTCTTCAGTCTTCAGTCTCCATCATCTCGTCATTTGTTGCATGCCACATGCCTCATGCCGCACCCGCTGAACAACGGCTTCCTACGTTCCAAGCAGTGTGCGTGTGTCTGTGTGTGTGTGTGTATTGGTGTTGTGATTGCTATCGTTGCCTCAGCTTCAGAAATATATTTATTCAGCCCCCAAAAAATGTAATGTTATTTTGCTGCCGTTGCCATTGTTGTTGCTGTTGTTGTTGCCGTCGCTTTTTGAGTGCCCATCAAAGTTGATGACGCTGCTGATGATGACGTGACGTTGTCAGTGGATGCCCGAGTGGTCCAACATGTCCAAGACACATCTGGGTCGAGTCGAGTCGAGTCGAGTTGACTTCAGTCTTCAGTTGAGTTGTCCTCGCTTTCATTCATTCAACAATCTCATCCCATCCCATCTCATCTCATCTGAGCTTCAGCTTCAACTTTAGCTCGGCCATTTTATGTGCAGACTCACTTACATTTGTTGCTTATGCGTCCGCTGTGGCAAATTATGGCAAATACACACCTCAAACCATCTCTTACCTTCGCTCACCTTGCCTCGCAATGAGACAATCTTTCCTCCTCCCTCTCAGACAAGGGAGACACTGTTATGTTACAGGCTGTGTTAGGGATGGCCATCGATCAAGTGAGTCATAATATGAGTTTTATCTTTTTATGATTATGAAATATTTTAGATTTGTATTTTTATATTATTTTATTTTTTAACATATTTCATTTTTTTGGTGCTGTAAAATTGTTTTGTAAAATGTTCTAGTTTGTTAAATTTATGAATGTAATTTATGTTATTAGAAAATATTTTATATATGCACTTTGACAATTGATTTTTCATTTATATTGTTGCCAACTTGTTTTTATATAAGTTGTCAGCTTAATTAAATTTGTAATATTATTTTAAAATTCAGATCACTTTAAATAAATACAAATAGATCTTGTTGAAATTCAGTGTAATATGGTCAATTTAAATACAATATGAGATTCTTGACTTATCTATTTGATGTATTGTTCAATGTCAATATCGATATATATTTGCTTCCCCTTTTCCCAACTCAGTCTCAGTCTCTGACTCAGTACCATGATGCAGGTCCAAGAACCGAGACAGGCATCAAAGTCAGCAATTCAGAAAGGAACAGCTTTTAATACCAACTTTTCGTTTTCGTTTCGTTTTTTTTTTCAGTTTCCTTAAGTTTCGTTTCGTTTTCCTTCTCGAATTTTTATCGATTTTATTTCTTATTGTTTTGCCTTCTGCCTTCCAAGTCCCCCTTCCAAAATGCCGTCCTTCAAGCCTTGGCATGATGATTACAAGATCCATTATCTGGCTTCAATAAACTTCGGCGTCTGTTCGGTTGCTGTTATTATTTTTTAATGTAGTTTTTAAGTACCATCAAACACTTGAGACATGAGACTATGATGCGAGAACAGTGCAAGTCCAGCACAGGGCACAATAACTATCGATCGATATCCATTAACAGACCGAAGACTCTTTGCCCCTCTGTTATCTACGAGTTGGTTCAGTTGAGATCATCAGCAATTACCAAAGCACTTGATTCATACATACATACATGCATTATCAGAGTCTGCATTTTGGAGGCGTTGGTCTCTCTGCTTATCCAACATGTTCTGGAATTTCAATTTCCCAAGCGCATTTATCTGCACAGCCCCATCTAGGCTTCATCTAGGGACATTCTCCCAGCTCCCAGCCAGTTCCAATTGCACCTGCTGCAACAATGAACAACACTTTCTTCATAAGTTTAAAATAAGCAAATAGTTATTTACAAAATTAAACACAGCTGAAAAAGAAAGATCTGAATAAAAGGCAATATCTCATGTACATATACATATTTTGATAAATCATTTTTAACTCTTATTCTGATCAGTTGTACAAGGGATTTCTTTTAGATATATTGAAAACCATAAAAAAAACCTCTTTACGAGGTAAAAGTCTAGTGACGAAAACATTTTCATGCCCCAAAATTTCTGATATCCAATTTTGTGACGAATAATATTAAGTTTTACACATAAATTATTTTAAACAAAATTTTGGCACTCGGCACATTGCGCTAAAATGCCTCAATTCTAATACCAAATAAAAGTCACTGTTTTGCGCAGTGCCGAATGCAAAAATTTTGTTTAAAATAATTTATGTGTAAAACTTAATATTATTCGTCACAAAATTGGATATCAGAAATTTTGGGGCATGAAAATGTTTTCGTCACTAGACTTTTACCTCGTAAAGAGGTTTTTTTTATGGGATATCAGAAATTTTTGAATAAGACATCAGAAATTTTGAAATTGCAATATTTTTTGACAGTATAGTTTTGTCAATTTTGTTTATTGTTTGTACAGCTAAAACAAGTGTCTGGCAACACTGGTCCCCTTTACAAACACACATGCCCAGCGCATAAGCTATCAGCACTCTTCAAATCTGGCTGCTATGACACTTTGCAGCTGCTGTCCTATTCCCATTATACCTTTTTAAATAAAAAATAAACGTTAAAGGTATGCCTAAGAGCCCTTTGAAATTCCTTTTCAACGAAATATAGATCATATCTGTAGCTTCTATCGTTTGGACGCTATGAGGGTTTCAATTTTAGCGGTTTTTAGCGATTTCCCGCTAAACTAGCGATTTTTCGAAAAAGTCGTAGAACAAACGATTCTATATTTTTGATTATAAAATGATTTATCTGCCGCAAAAAGAAATTCACCACTTGCAAGCAGTTTATTTCCGCATTACGCTGCAAGCAGTGTACATACTGCATATTTACATGCAGTAGTGTAAAGGTAAAAGGTATATTCAGTTAATAGGTAATATCTTGTCCAAACGAATTTTGACAGATACGTGTTATATGTCAAAAAACGCGGAATCAAATTGCCTATAACATATAACATATTTTAAAGTGATCTCATGTGTAGATTTTTCTTAAATCGCCAAAATGTGTGAAAAAATACCTTGTTTCACCTGTAGCCGTTTACCTTTTTACTTAAAAAAAAAACGTTAAAGGTATGCCTAAAAGCCCTTCGAAATACCTTTTCACCGATATATAGATCGCATCTGTAGCTTCTATAGTTTGGATGCTATGGGGGTTTCAATTTTAGCGGTTTTTAGCGATTTCCCGCTAAACTAGCGATTTTTCGAAAAAGTCGTAGAACAAACGTTTCTAGATTTTTGAGCGGGAACAAGTCCTCATTCAAACTTTTAAGCTAAAACAACGATTTGATCTATACAAACAAACAGACAAACAAACAAACAAACAGACTGACTTTTCATCTCGTTTTGAGAAGGGCACCAAAAATTTCAAAATAATTTATCTTTTGAACCAGTAGTCGGATTTTGATGATTGAGGTGTCATTCGACGCGTATTTTTATGAGAAATATTAAAAAATTAAAAATGTTGACCAAAAGGCTCCAACGGCCCCACTAGCTCCAATCATTTAAATTTTGCCCCTTCCACTTACACCTGTTTATCTCACGAACCAGGTGAGTTTTCAAAAGTCTTAGTATGCACATTTGTAAGTTAAGTTGATACCTTTCGATCGGTATATAGCTCGACCTGATCGGACAGTCATAGCAAATTTTCCATTCTTCCTGTGTATATATGCTAGTCGCCTTCGCACCCTTCGTGCTGCTTTCGTCACTAGCGCGGACTGCCGTCCGCAGTGATTTGATTTTCATACAATGATATTTTATTAGGTTTTTTATTATTATTTCATTATTTTGTTTTATATAAAAACTAATAAATAAATTATATTTAAAGTTAATTTGAAAAATTTAAAGTTATCAAACAAGTTAAAATAAAATTTTTTATTTTTTAATTTTTGCTGAAAAGAATAAAAAATAACTTGTATTTTTGATTGATTTATTTAAATTCAAAATCTAACATTTGCTTTTTTTTATATATTTTTCTTCAAATTTATTTTCTTTTTGATAAAAATTAACAAATGGCTTTTATATCCATGATTTAAATCAATTCGTTCCCTAGCTTATTGATATCTTTATGGACATTCGCATTCTCCATTGTCTCCTGCAACGATCCCTTGATCCAGAGGATTGAGGATTGAGCACTGCATTGGCCATTACACGGCTCCTGGCCATCAATTGCAAGTACAGTAATTTGGTCAGAGGTGGCCACATCCACATGCCACATCCACTTGCCACATGCCACATGCTTTATGCCTTTATGCGAGTTGCAAGTTGCAAGTTGCGATGCATTCTGGCCATTTGTTGCCATCATTACCACATAACTTTGGTTTATCGCTCGCTAGGAGAGACAGAGTGAGAGAGAGAGAGAGAGAGAGAGAGAGAGAGAGAGAGAGAGAGAGATAGAGAGATGGAGAGTGAGTGAGAGAGAGAGAGAGAGAGAGGGATTGCCTCAGTGACGCACCACTCACTCAATCCACGCACCACACACTCTACCTTCTACCTTCTACCTCCTCCTTTTCCACCTCCTCCTTCCCCTTCACTTCCCTCTGTGAATTCCCTGTGTCCATTTTCCTAGCACTCTTCAGTTTGTGCCCAATGTGCAATTTTCGTTGTTCAACTTATTGCTTTAATAGCAGGCTATAGTCTGATCTTCCCTCTCCTCAATTCTCTTCTCACTCTTCTCTCTCGTCTCCTCGACTCACTCTCCTCTCTCTCTCTTGTTGGTTTGGTTTAGCTAATAACTGGCAATCTGCGCCCTTTTCTTAATCTCATTGCGCATTTCGAACTCAAGTTGTAGCTCGAGTTGATGCTCAACTTGGAGATCAACTTCCAGTTCGAGTTCTTTATTTTATTCTCATTAGACCCTGTTGCTAAAACAGTATAAAGGGCTTATAAAGAAGAATATCGAAGCTTACATAGTATCTTTTCGTTTTTACTTATATTTTAATTTTTTTTGGTTTTTGTTGTCGTCCCATTTCATACAAAATGATATATAAAATACATCAGATGAATATTTTTTATTTTAAAAATTAATTTATTTTTGAACAGGGTGTCTCACAATCGAGTTTGCTCGACTCTTGCTTGTTTTCCACTATTGGATTCTCCTTCTTATTCTGATTGTTGTTGTGCTTTTGTTTTTGCTTTTGCTTTGACTCATTCTCTTCTATCGATCTTGGCTGAAATATTCAGTTCTCTTCAGTATTTCCCTTTTTTCTGACTCTGTTTTTACGCTTGGCCTGAAACTGAACTGAACTTTAAAACACGGCGTACCATCTGGTCTTTTCGATTTTAATTATATATTGTGACCAGTTCAGTTCAGTTCAGTTCTCCACTCTCGGACTTTGCTGTTGCTGTTGTTGTTGTTGTTGTTGTTGTACCTGCGTTAAGAAAAACTAAGATTATTTAGCTTATATCGCTGTGGGCGTGCCACTAAATAAATTACTTTTCTATATATATATGCACACACTTCTCTCTGTGCGAGTGTGTGTGTGTAAGTGTGTGTGTCTGCTGTATATATGAGTTAACAAAGTACAGTGAACACAGAGTTTCCCACACGTGCAGTTGACTCGGAAAATTGTTTGCTAAACGCCCTTTCCTGTAGTTGCAACTGCAACTGCAACTGTTGCTGTTGCTGTTGCAGTGTTGTTGCTGTTGCAATTGCAACTGTTGCTGCTGTCGCTTGTGGGCTGCTGCTGCTGTTGTTGGCAAACGTTGCTCGTAATTAGCATAAATCACTTCAAAAAAGGCTTCCTTTTTGGCTTGACCAAATTTGTTTTATAGTCTTTGTTTTTTTTGTTTTTTGGTGGCTCTCTTTTGGCATTTTGGCATCTCTGACTGGCAGTCGCCTCCGCCCTCACCCGCCTCCCTCCGCCCCTTCTCTCTACCACCACCAACAACAACAATGAGAAAACACGACATCGACAAAGTCACGCATCGCTGACCAAAATTGGCACAAAAACTGCACTCGGAGATTGGCGAATTTTCGTTTCGTTTGTTTGTTTGTTTTTTGGGCCTCTTGAGCAATAAATGCCATTTGCATTGCCTGTTCCCCAACAACAAAAACAACAACTTCGACAACAACAACAGCATTAGCGACAACTGGCAAATAGAAATTCGATTATTCTGCATTAAAACTTAATTGAAAGTTAAGCAACATTTTGTGTTTTCAGCTTTAAATCTCGCTCCCTCTCTCTCTATTTTTTGCCTCTCCTGCTTCTTCTCTTTCTCATGCGTATTTTTCCGCACAATTATATTAATACTATTTCTTTTCTAACCATCAAAAACTTAAAGAATAACTCTAATATTTAATCTATATAAAAATATCACACATTTGTATGAATTAAATATTTGCATTGAATATTAAATATGGAAATTAAAAGTTAGATCTGTTTTCTAAATATCCAATCTAAAAAAAATATATTCAATTCATGTTGATTTTTATCAAAAAATTCAGAATAAGTCTAGTTTTTAATCTTAATGTTTTATTGTAGTAAAAATTTCATCGCTTATTCAATTTTGTTTTATTTAGACCAAAGTTTAGATTGAAAACTAATTTTTCTGATAAGAATTTCTGAATATTTAATCCAAAAATAATGTATTCAATTCACACAGACTATTTTCTATTAATATTTATTTTGCTCTCAGCTTGAATTCCGCATTTCTGTGCTTATGAGCTATTCCAGAGATCAATTAGTGTCCATCAGCCGTCGATTGCAGGACTGTCAGCTTAGCTTAACACTTGCCCCCATCCAAATCTTTAACTCTCTTTCTCCTTCCCTCTCTCTGTCGCTGTCGCTGTCTCTTTGAGACTTTAATCATTCAAGTTGATGTGACTGCGACTATAACTCAATAGCTGCTTTCGGTGACAGAGATGAAGGCAAGACTGTGATGAAAGGGGGGTGGCATGAGGAGAGGATGCTGTGGATGCCACCAGTGAGCAGCGACATTATTTTTGCGGCCAATTGCAAACTGTCAAAAACTATTTGACTGCATCTTCATAACTCGGCCAACGGCTTTTGTCGCTGATCGCTGATCTGAGTTCGAGACTGGTAAAAACCGGACAGAAGACGGACAGTGGACAGCCAGAGAGTTGAGAGTTGGAGTCGGAGTCCGAGTCGGAGTCCGAGTCGAGAGTCAGCTTGTTGGCCATTCCATTAGGCCACCGCGTCGATGGCCCACTTGCCCCAGTTGTTAACTTGGCTTAGCTTAACTGCAGTCTATTGGCTTTTCGGCCTAAACTATGCGCATTTTTGCATTGCATTTGCTCGCCTTTGAGTTGTTGTGTGTGTGTGTGTGTGTGCTTCCATCTCTCTGTCTTCTTTTTAGCGCACAGTGGTACTTTCTGGTCATATTGTTAAAGCTCAAATTAATTTAGAATTTCTTTTTAAAATTTTGAAATTTAAAAAAGATTAATTTTTGCATTTATTTTAAATGAAATTAAAATTATTATATATTTTCAAAATTATATTTAAATTATTCTTTTTATGTTGAAATAGAAAGAGAATCAAGAAATTTTTTCGAGTAATCTATTTAAATATTAAATATAAGTCCAACGAATAGTTTCAAAATAATCGGGAAGTTTCCATAAAAAGTATTGACATTGTTTTAAAAACTAAAACTCGAAGCTAAATTGATTGAAAGAAGGAACCACTGTGCAGCGAGGAGTCTAATTGAAAAAATGGTTTATTAAAATGGCATGCGATAAAAGCAGGCAGCGGGTAAGAGACGGTGATAGGGGACGGGGAAAGGGGCAGAGAGTGAGTGAGAGGAGCTATAAACGCATTATATTTCCGTCATTAGACGCAACGAGTTTGGGCCATTGCATAAGTAGTTGCAATATATATACATAAATATATTTAGTGGCAGCTCTTTGGTTAATGGTCACTGGCGAGTTCGTTGCCTAAGTCTTTTGTTTTAGTTCCCATAATTTGTAATACGTGGCATGGCAAAATTGCTTGCCCCCATGCGGTAGACACATCTACAGTCTCTACACTCATCTACCTTTCCACTCCCACTACCAAACTAACAACAGCAACAACAACAACCACAATAACAACAACAACTATGAAAATAAAGCGCGTCCCAATTAAAAGTCGCGCTTTTTGTTTTTGTTTTTTATGCGCAATTGTTGTCGCTTGTTGCTGTTGTTGTTGTTGCTGCTGTTGTTGTTGTTTTGATGTTTGTTGCTTGTTGTGGTGCTGGTCATAAATCGCGTCTGCTTATCATTTTCATAAACAAGTCACAATAAAAACGACGAACGAGGCGGCTGCTTATGCAATTCTGAGTGTCTAACTTGGCCCAGACTTGGTCTTGGTCTTGCTCCGCTCAGAGCCAATCCAATCGGATCCGATCCGTTCCAGCTGTATGACTACTTGGCAGTCGGACAGCCAGACAGAAGGACAGACAGTTGGCAATATGCACCACCATTTGCCATAGTAATGACAGGTGTTTGCAACTCGTTCGTAACAAGCGTCCAGCGATAAAAGCTAACGGAAGGCACCGAAAAATTATTAAACCTATACACTGAGAGAAAATAAGTAGCACTAAATTTGTGTTTCAATAAACTGCAATTAATTTGTGTTGCTTAAAGTACATATTTCATATTTATTTACTGAATTACTGAAAATAAATATACATTAAAAATAAATATTTCGTTATTTTAAATGAAATGAAAAATGACAATAGAATTAATTTAAGTTTTAAAAATCACCAATTTATTTGTGATGCTTAAAATATATATTTAATATTTATTTTTATAAATTACTTTGAATGAGTGAAAAAACTCTGAATAAATGTTGAAAACTACTGACTAATTTTTACATAAAAATTAAAAAAATACATAGAAAAATGACATTGCAAATAAATTGTTTACGAGAAACCTGCAATTTATTTGCAATGCTTAAGGCACATTTCTAACATTGATTTGTATTAATTATTCAAAATCATGTAATGTTACTGTTAAATAAATTTTAAAATAATACATAAGTATTATTATAATGTTTGCAATTTCTTTAATCAATTTTTATAAAAATTTAGAGCATGATTCTTTTCTTTGGAAAAATTAATTTTTCTGAGTTTAAAAATCGTTATCAAATATGATATCGAGCAATTTTGAATCTTAGTGAATCTTACATTTTCTCCCTGTGTATAAATGGCCAAAAGAGGGACGAGAAACGAAAACAATCACAGGCAGCAATCGCAATAGAGGCTATGGCTATGACTGCGTCCATAGTGTTGCTGATGGTGGTGCTAGTGGTGGTGGTGCTGATGGTGGTGCTGCTGATGCTGATGCTGGCAGGGGGTCGCCAACGCAGAGAGACAGACCCCAGCAGATATTTGCATTAATATAAAGCCCCAGCCAATTTTGTGCCTGCCAGCAACAGCTGCAGCAGCCAAAAAAAATGAAGTTAAATTATTTGAAAAAAAGAAAAACAACAGCAAAATTGTCGAAGCTCACACACACGCACACACACACAGACAGAGTGGCAATTTGAGCCATAAATCGCCACATTATGACGATTGTGAGCTTATGACAAGGTCCAGTGAAAGTGATATTCCATCTTCCAGCTTCCAGCTTCAATCTTCCATCTTCCAGCTGTGGTTGGGTGGTGTTTTCTGTTTTCTGTTCTCTGCCTGCCTTGTGATTTTACATTTTTATTAAAACTGCCATTTGTACCTGTGGTCGCTGCGAGTGTTGGCATTTTAGCTTTTTTTGCAGCACAGCTTTAGCTAGAAAACTTAAAAAAAATGTATTAGCTTGAATTATGGCAATTCTTAGCAATTTTAAAATTGTTTCAATATACAAAGAGAAAATTAATAATCCAGAATTTTTCACTTCTTTGACTTAGTTATACTAACTCTAATAGATTTATTGTTGTTTCATATATGTTTATTTTTTTTGATACCACACAGAAGGGAAATTAAAAACAATAAGTACATTTTTAGCTATTTCCAGCTAGATTTTCTTTGGATCACATTAGCTATCTTAGCCCTTGAAATTCTGGCAACACTGGTCGCCACAAGGAAGCTGAGAAATAAACTCTGACTCTGAATTTGACTCTGACTTTGATTAGGTTTCAAGCTGGACCTGCGATTGCGGTTTCCCCAGTCGTCAGTTGAGTTTCTGCTGTCCAGACAATAAAAATTGATATTTGCGGTTTTGTTTTTAATGCGGTCGACAAAGCAACCATTGGAATGTCCAAGATGGCCACGACCAAGTCTAGAGTATCTCGAAAATCAGAGAGAGAGAGCATTGAACTCGCATCTGAAGCTGATGTGTCAAACAGATTGTTGGACATTTGTCATTGTTAGCGCGTAATTAACACACGCCCAATTGAACGTTCACCGCCCACAGTGCCACTTAGATAAATCACAACACCAACAGGAGAGGAGTGCTAAAGGGGAGGGGAGGATCAATCTATGTGGCAACTTAATTGCAGAGTTTGCATAATGCTTTTAAAAAAAAAGTGAAAAAGTGCGCTTTGCATTTCGCATGGCTAATGGCAAAAATATTTCAAACAAACATTGAAAAACACTTGCAGCAGTAAAAACAGCAGCACCACAGCAACAGCACCACAGCAACAGCACCACTATGAGATTGGGGATATTCAATTTGCCAGGCAGGCACCACACTCATAATTAATTTCGGCTACATTGCGGCGTCTATCGCCTGCTCTGCTTGCGAACCACTCTCAGGCACCACCTTCCGCACTGCACCACCTGCCCACCACCTCGCCTGGCTGTGGTTCAGGCTGGCGACCCACCTGCCACACAGCCAGACAGTCTGAAAACCCAACAAAAATCAACAAAATCGATATTTAAAATCGCATAAATCGTTTGGCGGGCATTTTGCGCAGCATTTGCATCGATTGCGATCCATACACTCGGAGAAAAATATGCAATACACTGAGCAAAATTAACTAACCTCACATGAAGTACTATGGTCGCACTTGAACTTATGTTTTGCTATTTGACGATTTGAAAGTTGTTGTGTATTATAATTTAAGTTTTGTTTAAGTTTAATTTTTCATGCTTGCTTCTTAGAATTCTCAACTGATTCTAGCCGCCAGAAACATAAGACACTATTATTTTAATGGAATTTAATTTTGTTATTGGGCGCAATTTTTGTGTAGTAAATTTCAGAGTTAAAATAAACTTAGTTTTGCTATAGTAACAAGCACATTTTAAGATAAGTCCAAGATTTATGTCCACTTGAATGATTTCAAAATACTCAAATAAATCCCAGATTATTAAAGTAATAATAAAGCTGGAAGTATTCGCAAATTAAAATTACAATTAAGATTTTTGTTCTCCGGTTGAGATCGATTTGTACTTCAATATCCACTATTTAAGCACAGCAATCTTGATTTTTTTCTGAGTGTACGCACAACTTGCGTTCCACATGCAGTCCACAAAAATCAGAAAAAAAAAATCCACACATTGCGACAACTTTGCCTGCGAACCACTTTGTGGTTTGATTAATGCGATTGTTGGTCTCACTCTGTAGCCCCCAAGGGGGGAGGGTAACAGAGAGGGGAGGGGAATCAAAGGGGGGCGTGTGGGTGCGTCGCCTGTAACAGGAATTGCTTTAAATTACGCAAATGCACAAACAAAAAAACAAAAAACCAAAAAAACACAACACATCGAAATTCGCGGTGGCTTGAAAACTTGAACTTTTGATTAACTTATTGGATTCGTTTGGCTGCCTGGCACCGTTAGATACCGTTAGACTCTCTGCCCCAGCACTTGCCACCAGTTGCAAGTTGCCAGTTGCACTTTATGTGTCGCCTAGGAAACATTTATCAACTTGGCAAAAAGGCGCAGGCGAATGAAACAGAAACTGAAACTGAAACCGAGTCCAAATTCAACTTCAGCTCTGCTAAAATCGAAAGTGACTGTGAAATGAAATGTGGCCACAAAATGTTGCCTAATTTATGAATGCGTCCAAAGCCAAGTGCAGCAAAGATTTAAATATTATTTTTTACGTTTTTTAAATTACTCTTTGGGCTTTTTAAACTCAATTATAACACTAAAAAACACACACTTCATGAAAGTTCAAATCAATTTTAATAGTATTTTTTTATAATTTCTCGTTGGTTTTTCTAATTTATGTAGCATCCAATGCTAGCCTGCAATTTCCGGGAGCGATTTGAGTTTATTTTTCCTGTTTTTTGTTTTTGATTTGCGGCCATTCAATTCTGCGCAAATATTTACACAATTTCAATAAATTTATGCGCTCTTCTTCACATTTTCAATTTGCAATTCCTTTTGCTCGCCAGGCGGCGACTCGAAATGCGAATGCGATTTGGGAATGGAAATGAGATTGGGAATGGGAATGGGAATGGATATTGGGATGGGAATGGGAGTTGGAGTTGAAGTTGGAGCTGCTGCTCGCTGAATTTATGCAAAAATCCAAATACAAAAGTCTGGCTGTGATTGTTATTGGCCTAGAGAAAACGATCAGTGATCAGTTCGGTGATCAGCTCGATCGCTGAACAGCAAAACTCGTCGTGGGCGTACGAAATTGAATGCGTGGTACAGGTACACTGAAAAGAATGCAGGTTTATAATTCTTGATTTTAAAATGCAACTTTCAAGTACATACATACATATGTATTCAGAATATAATTGTCAAATTAACACAACATGCGAATAAAATGGCAACCACTTAGCACAATATTTAAAAAAAAAATTAAACATTTGATTTCACTAAAATAAAATTCTTATGGAGTTCCAATAACCAAAATATTTGCGGGGAAGGAAATTTAAAAATATTTATTTATTATTATTGCTATTATTATTTTGTACTAAATCAAGTACTCGTGTTTGGTTTAAGAATATCTGGGATTACCGAGCCTAGACCACACAGCGATGGTTTAATTTTATTCTGGTATTTTTTTCCGTGTATGAAGTGCCTCTAATCCAGTTGGAGTAAGGGCTGCAGTGATTTTTATCGCTTGGCTTTTAGCTAAAGGCCTGGCTAGAAGTAGACTCTGTTGGCTGTTGCCTGTTGCTTGTTGCTTGTTGGTCTGCATCCAACTAACTGGGCCAACTGGCGGCTCCTTGTGTGGCCCACTTGCTCCAGTTTGTAACTCCAGATGGAGCCTGAGCTTCAGTTGAAGATGGAAATGAAAATGGAGTTGAAAATGGAGACGCAACTGCAACTGTAACTGCAACTGCTGTTATGGTCAGCAACGACAACGATTGGCAAGTGCAGCAACACAACAACCACAACAACCACAACAACATTGGACAATTTCCTAGTTTAACTCCGAGTTTGGTGCGACTTTGGTGATTGTAGAAAACGGCGAAAGTCAAACGGACAACAGCAACAACAAATGCTGGCCATTAAAAATACTTTATTAAAACCCAACAGGAAAAATTGAACAACACACTTTTCATTGCCCGTTGGTTTTTGTTTTTTGTGTGTGAGAGATGTTCGAAAAAAAACCCATCAATTGTGCCAGTTGTAGTTTTATTTCCCACACCTTTGTTTTTCTTTTCGACGATATTTTCGCTGTTGTTGTTGATGTTGTTGTTATTGTTGATGCTGTTGGCACATTCGATACCAACAACGCATTTGTTGTCGCTTCATTTTTAGACCCTGTCCCTGGCAAATATAAAATGTGCATTACTGGATTATAATATATATGTATAAATTATAGAATTACTTATTTAAATCAATGGTGTTATTTTTATTAGTTTACAAAATATTATTCTTTTCCAACATTGTTCACTTTTTCCATAATTGCCTCACGATACCTTTAACGTTTCACAGTTTGAATTTACATCACTAGTTCTCATATTTGTCAGAATAAGTGCAGGGTCTGTCAGAGTCGAGTTTACTCGACTGCAGCCTTTCTTATGAATGTTTCAATTTTTTTGGGCGCAAGCAAATTGCAAAAAAACAAAGCCGGCAGCTTGATTCAGTTTTAACCATGATGACGATAATGGGATGATGAGATGATGATGATGATGGTGATGATGAGATGATGATGATGAGATGAATGCAGTTATTTCTCACGAGACTTTAATTGATGTAGTCGAAGTTTGATTAATTGTTGATCCAGTTATGCAATTGACCACGTCTAAAGCTGCTTTTCCGTCTGCTTCACATCTAAGCTGCTCCTTGGATTGAGGTTTGAAGATTCTCCACGCTGCCTGGCAATTAAAAATAAATAAATAAAAATAAATATTTGTTTATAAATAAATAAAAATAAATAAATGATTAATAAAATAAGTAAAAAAATAAGTAAATTAACAAAAAATTAAAAAAATAAAATAAAATAAAAAAAATAAATAAATGATCAATTAAATAAATAAAAAAATAAGTAAATTAACAAAATAAAATAAATAATAAAACAAATAAAAAAAATAAATATTTTAAATTAACAAAATAAAATAAATAATAAAATAAATAAATATAAATACAGTCGAACTTCCCTAACTCGAACTTCCCTAACTCGAAGTTTCTCTAACTCGAACAAAATCGAGTCGCAATAGCGTTTACTAGGCAAATTCCATACAATTCTACTTCCCTAACTCGAACTTCCCTAACTCGAATTTCTCCCTAACTCGAACAAAAATATTGGCCCGTACTTCTGTAAGTCGAATTTTTCGGGAAAATCTCCAATAAAGTTTGAATTTTTTTCTTTTCTGCTTTATGCTTTTGTTAACGGATCGTTTGGATATGTAATATTGATGTACATTAACATATGGTGATGTAATATGTTAAAATATTGCATCAACAATTTTTTAGGCTTGTGAAATGGCTATAGGAAAGATGTTCGAAATGTTACTTCTTTGTCAGCGCACCAGCTCAATAATATTTATCATGGCACCAGCACTTGTATTCAAATTTTTATCTCTTTAAGAAATTTTTAAACTTATTTGTTAAGAAATTGAAAAGTGGACCAGTTTAAATTATATTAAAAAATGGAAAATTAATTAAGTCATTTGATTCGGGAACTTCTTCTGGATACAGCAAAAGAACGATAATCCCTATTTTTGAGAATATCGACAGGTCTTGAACAAACTGACATTTTTTTGTTGAAAATAACAAAAAAAGTTTGCAATTTGAAATGTATTTATGAATGAATGAAATTGTAGTTTCATTTAAAAACTAAAAAAAAAAAATTCCCTAACTCGAAGTCTCCCTAACTCGAACTTTTTTCGTGGATAATGGTGATTTGAGTTAGGGAAGTTCGACTGTAAATAATTCCCCTCTCCTCTTTCATTTCCCTTCTCTTCTCTCCTTCTCTCTCACTCGCTGCTTGGCCAGCTTCCGTTTGTGCACCCGCATGCGGCATGTGGCATGTGGCATGACGCGTCTTTCGCTGATTTGGCCATGACCACGTCACTTCCTGTGCCTCTTGATTTCATTCAGCCAATGCAGCCAGACGTAGGCCGAGTTCTTAGTCAAGTTACTGACGACAGGGGAGAGGGAAGGGAAGTGGAGAGTTCTCAGTTTGTGGCAGGCTTTGAAGCATGCATCTAGCTCTTAATTAGACAAACTCTGGCTTAATGAGTCATGGCTGGCCAATTGATAGGCCTTCAAGTTCATGAACTTTGTCGCAGACACCTTGAATTCCTTTTGGCCAACTCGAGCAACTTGGCCAACTGCAGTTTCAGCTGCTGCACATTTCTAAGCGACGACGTGAGGACTTGAACATTCCAAACAGGAGACAAGGCTAACTAGTGGGAAAGTCCAAAGTTGAGTGTGCTCGACAGTGATAGACTCTGTACTTATTCTATGTATTATGTGATATGTATTTGTATTTTTGTATTTTTAAGTTTTATTTTTTATATTTATTGCAATTGTATTTTATGTATCTCTCAAAAATAGTTTTAGTCTGAAGCTTTAGAGTTCATTTGTTCTTAACAAGTACAGGGCCTACAAAATATTCACGACTTTATGCAACGATCCATCATCTAAGCTAAGTTTTTCTTTTTTTGGGGGGAGGGAAGTAAGGTAGACGGCGGGTGGCAGCAACAGCAACAGCAACAAAAACAAAAAACAGCAAAAAGGCATTTTTTGTAATGTGCAAACACAAGAAACGCATTCGCATTTGCAGTGGTTGTAACTGTGGTGTTGTTGTTTGTTGTTGTTGTTGTTGTTGTTGGTTGTTGTTTGTTTGTTGTGTGTTGACTGAGCTTTTGCATAGTTGGACTGTTGTGCCTCGACTTGACTTGTGGTTCGCATCGCATGTTTTTGGCCATTTGTTGATGTTGCTGTTGCTGTTGTTGCTGTTGTGTTGCTGTTGCAGAGTCAAAGCAAGCGTCGAAGTCAGAGTCAGAGTCAGAGTCAAGTCCAGCTTCCTCGAAGCTGGCGGCCAAATGCAAATCTGTTGCTTCTCCCGCTTGCAACACCGCACGCATGTACATATTGGAATTTTGATTTATCAATAGATGCAAGTGGGCGCCCATTGACTCCGAATCCAAAGCCAAAGCCACATCCAAAGCCACATCCAAATCCGAATCCCAGTTGACCAGTTGGCCACTTTTCGACTATTGGCGAAAGCAAAAGTTTCTTGGCTTGAGTTGCGTTGAGCGAAAGGCGATTGGCGATTGGCGATTGGTTGATGCCCCTCAAACGTGGCTGAAGCGTGGCCGTGGCAGCGACAGCTGCACACAACTCTTTCCGTCCCTCTGACTTACACTAAAAGTGCCTCCCCCCTCCCTCAGACATCCCTTGTCCCTCACACCACTCGCTTCCCACTGCGCGCAGTGGGAAAAAAAGCTAGATTAACTTTAGCTAATAGATTTACTCGAAAGTCTCTGATATTTTCCTATTGTATCTTGTAAATTATAGAAATATCTTTATATAAATTTCGGATTTTTTGGAAAATTCCACATTTTGCAACAAACATTGAACTTAAAAATTCTTTCAAAAAATTATATTCGAAATTCGAAAATTTAACTGAGCTAAAAACATATAAAAAAAATGGAAATAAAAAAAAATTCCACGTTTTGCATTTGACCTAAAAATTAATTTAAAAAATCTTTTCAAATTTCAAAAATTGAAATGAGTGTTAGATAATCTTGTCTTTTTCCCACTTATACTTCTGTTTTTTTTATATAAATGCTTTCAATGTGGCGTAAAATAGTAATTTTTTGTAAATGTAATTTTCAATTTTGTAAGATTCGGCGATTTTATTAATAAAGACTTGGATAATGAATGAAATTTAAAAGTTTTGGAGCAAGCATTGAATTTAAAAATGTATTTTCGAAGGTTTTGAATGAACTTAAGCTTAAATCGAGTAATTTTGCCCCACTGTGCAGTGCTCATTTGAGTTTGTCTGGCGGGCGAGCAAACATAAATCAAATGGAGGAAAATGTACAAGATAAATTTTTAAGCACACTTATTTAACACCTAACAACCTTGTTAGATGCATTTTGATGATGCAACCAGAGTCAGAGTCGGAGTCGGAGTCGGAGTCTGAGTCTCAGTCTTGATCTCAGTCCCAGGCCAAGTGGCTCTGCAGCTGGAGACGCAGCTGAAGCCACAGCCAGCGACAAGGTGGAGCACATGGAGTAAACCTGGCAAGTTCCACTCTGAGTCTCAGTCTCAGTCCCAGACTTAAACTTAAACTCAGACTCAGACTCAGACACGGACACGTCGCATCGTCGCAGTTGTGGCTCAGAAATCTATACCGGAAAATTAAAAAATTGTTAATAACACGACAAGCTGCGTGGCGATTTGATGGTGGTGCGGTGGTGCGGTGGTTCAGCGGTGCTGCAATAACTGTTAGAATTGCTTTTCGGTGTACGACTCTTTTTTTTCTTCTTTTTTTGTAAGCAGAACAACGTGTGTTAAATGTGAATGTGGATGTGGTTCAACTTTAAATTGCAATCGCAAATAGTTGCGAGTGAAAGAGATACACAAAGAGAGAGAGGTAGAGGGAGAGAGAGAGATTCTCGCAGGTATTGGTGCTCCATCAAAAAGTCACATCTGCTCACATATAAATCTTGGCAAGGCAAAGGGTGCCGAACCACTGAATTTTATACATATATAAAAAAAGCGAACAATTTCTAAAAATTGCAATAAATATTGAGAGGCTCTGATAAGGCGTCAACATAAATCAGGTGCCATGTAGAAGAAGAAGAAGAACATGAAGAAGCAGCAGAGAAACTTAGCGGAATATCAAGAGTCAAACTAAGAGACTGGGGATTGGGAAATTGGAACTGAGAACTGTGAGCTGAGAGCCGAGGCAGAGAAGCGTGACTAATCAATGTAATGGTGTGAAATCTTTGTACGCTTGCATTGTGGCATCTTCTTCAGACCCCCTGAGTCTGGAGGGTCTTATGTCTTTATAACCAATTCAACTAATGCGAATGGCGAGCGAGACAATTGCACGCTTTCTAAGCCCCCAACATTTGTATTTATTGTAACTGAAGCTGCCGCCCACACAGCGAACAACGAACGTGCAACGAGTTGCAAGCAACAAGCAACAAGAAAACACTTTCATTGCCAGTCATATTGGGTTTCACACTCGATTGACAAGCGACACTGATCACTAAAAACAATAATGAAAATAATTATTAAGAATTAAAATATAAAATTAAAAGCAATTGTTTTTATCTTTATCATCTGAATAAATAAATAAATAAATATTGAAACGATAATTATTTTTTTTTAAATATTGCAAAATAGGAGTTAAAACTTAATGCACATTAAAAATACCACAGATTACCGAATCAGCTAGCAAATGTGTCATTGAATTTAGTTATAATAAACAGTAAAAATTAATAATTCTATGATTTTTAAACACGATTTAAAATTCAATTATTATATCATCATAATTTAATTATTGTTAAACTATAATCAAAAACAAAAGTTTATTTAGTTTTCAGAATAATCCAATCGATTTTAATTTAATTTAATTATATCCTTTTAAATTAATAAACTAGTCACTATTAGCTAAGCTAAACTTTTCACATTTCGTTACATAATGCTATTAATTTCATTTATGTTTTAAATCGTCTTCGAAACTTCTCTTCTTTACTATGTTTTTACTATTGCTGCCTTTGTTTTTCTATTATTTTATTCGATTTTCTGTTCATCCATATAATTTTTAGTTATTCCTCACTTTGAATTTTGTTTTCAACTCATGTTTTTTGACTGCAAGCTCAAGCTGCCAGTTAATGCATTCAAAATGATCTCGCCTCACCACAAAGTATTTCAATCTCTCCCTCTCTCTCTCTTCCTCGCTCTCTCTCTCTCTCTCTTGCTGTCTTCAATGTCTCCCTCTTTATTTCTTTTGGCACTTGGCACTCTTCTGTGGCACGTAGCCATTTCTCATGAGGCTGGCCTGGCGCACAGGTAAATCATCCACATCTGCCGGAAATTGCATAAAAAATATGCAAGGCTGCGTTTTGGTTCAATGTTTGCTCTATGCCACAACTGCCACATGTTGCACTCTGTTCCGAGAGGAGGAGGTAGCAGAAGTAGCAGACGGAGAAGGAGAAGGAGAAGCGCAACTACAGTAAACCACGGCCCGAGAGACATGTCCGACTCTTATCAGAAAGCAACTGAAGCTCTGACTACGTGATAATCTGCGCCAGAGACACGACCGACATTTGGCCAACTTCTATTAGCCTCTCTCTCTCTCTCTCTCTCTCTCTCTCTTTCTATCTGCTCATCTGTCTCTTTCTTTAACTTTTTCCTGCCTCGGCAAAAGTGCTAATCAACAGTCACAATGGCAAATGCAACGTTCGACTTATGGACTCAGGATGTGTGTTGTTTGGTTTCTTTTCCAGCTTCTCAATCCCAATTTCAGCCTCCAGTTGAAGTTGAAGCTCAAGCTGAGCCTCAATCAGACAATGAGTCTAACAGTCTATATCACATTATTTTTAAAGATGTTTTTATATACGATATACAGCTAATTATTTTTTAAAAATAAAATAAGCTGTTTATTTATTCTTTTTAAATTTTATCTCGATATCAATTTCGATAGTTTTTGGCCAGCTTCCATCACTAATTGTTGTTGTTGGTTGGTTGTTTGTTGTCAGCCTCGTATTCGCTGTTCGGTGTTTGGTTTTCGGTTTTCTTTATCTTCTTCATACGATAAATAAGGTAATTGAATGAAATTACTTTTGACAGCTTATTTGCATACATCAACAGCGGTCGCAGTAGCCGCCGCAGCCACAGCTGGAGATGAGAACGGAGATGAAGATGGAGATGGATGAGAAGATGTTGCTGGTTGGTGTCGCAGCTTAAGTTGGAGTTGGAAACGGACTCCGAGTCGGAGTCGGAGTCAAAAGCGAGGGCTTGTTTGGCCATAATTGGTTATTGAAGGCCTGCAGTTGGCCAACTCATCTCAAGTGTGTTTCTGCTGCTGCTGCTGCTGCTGATGGTGTGAAGTGCGTGCTGACAACTCCGATTTCCGATTTCCGTTATCTGTACAAGTAAAACGAATGACTTAAGCCACGAACTTGCACTCGAAGTCAGGTCTCTCAAATTTTAGAGAACTTTTGGCAATTGTTATTTGAGTCAGCAAAACTAATGACTTAGGCAACGAACTTAAGTGCGCTTTCTCATTTCTCATTTGTACTTGTATGTATATTTTTTGGAGGTATTCCAGGACAAGTGTGATTTAAGCCCGCACAACGAATGACTTAGGCAACGAACTTGAATTCATATTCTGATACCTTTAGTACAATTGTTATTTAAACAATCAAAACGAATGACTCAAGCAGCGAACTTGCACTGGAATTTTCTTCTCTCAATTATTAGGCAACGAACTTGAATTCATATTCTGATATTTTTAGTACAATTGTTATTTGAACAAGCAAAATGAATGACTTAAGCAGCGAACTTGCACTGAAATTTTCTTCTCTCAATTATAAAATATATTTTATAAATTCTATTAGTCGTCGTGGTCTCTGATACTTTTGGACAATGGTTCAATTGCCTTTCACCACTGAGCTGTGGCAGCTATCAGTGTCTCGTTCTCATCCTCTCGACCCACGACGCGATGCGACGCCACGTCTGTGGAGAGTGTCAGGCGGAGAGTGTCAGGCGTTGTCTCCACTCGGGGAATTCATCATTGGGCCTCCTTATTTCGTGTGGGCGTTCATTCGCTTACTTACCAGCAACAACATCTGAGAGTCTGAGCTCTGTCTCTGCTCCTTTGCAGTCGTCGTCGCCGTCGTGTCGTTCTCAGCAGTTCCATGTTGTTGACAGATAAAATTGGCAATCTGTTGGCTGTTTGACGACATCGTTGCCCGGCATCGTTTGGCGACAATTTCGCTCGGGTTAAACGGGTTTAAACTGCTGCCAACTAAGCTTAATGAAAGTCTTTAGTCGCCGACTTGAACAGCAGCAGCAATCTAAGTAGATCTTCGCCAGTTCCAGACTCCGACTCAGGCCCTGAGAGTTCAGTTTAGTTCAGTTCAGTTCGATGCCTTTGGCTTACAAAAAGTGTAATTAGCGACTGAAAATTGAACGTGAGGAGTCGCCGTGAATCGCCGGGGACGTGGACACGTTTCGCTTTAAATGCATATCAGTCTGGGCCAGAGACTTGTCTCGAAGGTGGACAAGGAGGAGGAGGTGGAGGAGCAGGGATTGGGAATGGGAATGGGAGGAAAATCCACTATTTAAAGTGAAATAATGACAGTTTTAATTGCTGATTTTTCTCGTTGTTTGTTGGCGTCAAAATGCCAGGTCTTGCTCTAGACTGCCGCCCTCCTTAATTCCAGCCCTTCCCTTCCCTTCCCCTCCCCTTCTTCTTCTTCTTCTGTGCTATTTATAGGGCCAACAAGTCGATGGGTTGACAGAGGGCGGTAAGGGGCAAATGTAAATGTAAATGTAAATGTTGATTACGCAAATGCCAACTAATTGGCAGCCATTAAGCGAGGTCGTTGCTCCTGTTTCCCCAGAGTGGAGTGGCGGAAGGGAGTTTCACAGTTGCGGGCGTCTTGGCCGAAAAATTCGAGTTGACAATCGCTTCGGAAGCAGCCTGCGAATGTTGCCCGGAGGCTTTTGATTTTGCGGCTTTTCGTTTTCGCCTGTGACCATAACAAATTGCGCCACGAGTGTTGCGAATTAAAGTTGAAGCTCTCGTGGGTCGAGGAATAAGACTCACAAGGAGGAGAGTGGGGAGAGAGGAGCGAGGAGGGAAGTCTTTAAATCGAATTAAAATTATGACAACTTCATTTGTAATTGGGAGAGCAACCGTTCAGTTCAGTCGTGGTCTCAATAAGTAGCTAAGCGAATAAGGAAGCGTAACCCTCGATTTTCCATTGCATAGAATGATTCGTAATTTTGAATTGTTATTTAAATTTATTCTTTCTGATTATGTTTATTTATTTTATTATAAGTAATGGATCAAATTTAAAACATTATATATTATTTAAATTAATGCTTATGTGCTGTTTTAAGCTGGGATCGCAAATTTGAGTTATGAGAAACTGTATCCAATTTTATTTAAAACTTTTTTATTAAAAATAAAAATTATTTTTCAATTCCGATTTTCACATTTCAGAAAATTGAAATTGAATTAATTTTTTATAACATTTAGATTAAAATCGAAAAAAAAAGAGTTTACTTTTAATGCTTTTGATAAAAAAAAATCAAAATATAACATTTATTTAATAACTTATATTTTAAAAATTATAATTATTACAGTCCCTGTTTTTAAAAAAGCAAAATGAATGACTTAGGCAACGAACTTGGACCAGTATACATATTTTTTGGACAGCTGCCATCTGTGCGTCCAAAAACAAAAGACTTAGGCAACGAACCTACACTAAAAAATAAAATATAAAATTCAAGAACTAATTTAAAGTTTATATTTACAGCTTAAATATATTATCTTAAATTGAAAACTGCAAGACTAACGCTATTTTATTGCTCTTCTTCAGGTCTCGGCCAGCGATCCGGATTGCGGTGTCAATGCGATGGTCAACTACACTCTGGGCGAGGGATTCAAGCATCTCACCGAGTTCGAGGTGCGCTCCGCCTCGGGAGAGATCTGCATTGCCGGGGAACTGGACTACGAGCGCAGGAGCAGCTACGAGTTCCCCGTGCTGGCCACAGATCGCGGCGGTCTTAGCACGACGGCGATGATCAAGATGCAGCTGACGGACGTGAATGACAATCGTCCGGTGTTCTATCCCCGTGAGTACAATGTTTCGCTGCGGGAATCTGGGCCGGCTCAGGCCTCCAGCTCCGGCTCGCCGTTGCCCATTGTGGCCGTGGTGGCCACAGATCCCGATGCGGTCAACTTTGGCCAGGTTTCGTATCGCATTGTGGCTGGCAACGAGGGCGGCATCTTTCGCATCGATCGTGCCAGCGGCGAGATCTTCGTGGCACGTCCGGACATGCTCTCGGTGCGCACTCAGCCGCGGCACATGCTCAACATCTCGGCCACGGACGGCGGCGGACTGAGGACGAGCACCGACGCCGTCGTCTTCCTCAGTATCATCGACGCCATGCAACGGCCTCCGATCTTCGAGAAGGCGCGTTACAACTACTACGTCAAGGAGGACGTGCCACGCGGCACAGTCGTCGGCTCTGTCATCGCCACCAGCAGCGACACTGGTGAGTCCAACTTTTCAATTTCAAATTCCATGAAACTAAAATGACAATGACAAAAATATAATTTAGAAATATTAACTAAGAAAAATACTTTGAGTATAAAAATAGGGAATTTGAAAACGGAAAAAATCAGAGCACAAATATTTCGGGAAACTAAATTTATTAATATTAGAAAATTAAGGATATTTTTGTGTAAGAATATTAAAGCAAAGAAAAGACTAAAAATTAAATTATGATACAATTTAAAACTAAAAAAAAAAAATCAGTTTTAAAAACAATAACAAAAAAAATCATAAATTAGAAAATTCAACTAGGAAAAGTATTCTTAGTATAAATATAAGAAAATTTAAACAAAAAACCCTTTAAAAAATGTGACATTTATTTCATTAGCATTTGTAAGATTTCAAATTATAATAAAAAATAATTCAACTACTTAAAAGATTATTTTTGATTATTTCTGACTATTTTTGAATAATTGTAATAATTGTAGATTATTTCTGAATTTTTGTAATCGTAATCATTAAATAATCACAAATTTTTCAACAGTGAACTATAATAATTTAATTGATAAGATATAATCGAAATGTAACAAGAATAGTATAAAGGTAAAATTTTAAAAGAAAATAACAGCGGTAAGAAAATCTCAGCATATCTTAACAAATAGTTTTTAATTGCAGCGATTTTGTCGTTTCCAAATTTTTTTCATTCAAATTTTAAATTCAATAATAACATCATTATTAAATTTGTTCCAAATATTATTTGAGTATTCATGTATTCTAGTTATGTATTCCCAATAGCTGTGTTAAATTTTGGTACTGTTAGTAAGTGTGATTTGTCGAAATTCATAAAGGGAATCGAGTCGAGTCGAGTTCAGTTGAGACGAGAGGTTTCCCCCCGGGCAGACAAATACTCGATTCTTTGGCCAAATTATGGCTCGCCGACTTGGCGACGTCTTTGTATTGGGCTGGCATTCATTAGTTCACTGAGCTGGAAAACAAAATATGCGCATATGAAGGACAGAGGGACTGGTGGACAGGCGGACGATAAGGACAGAGGGAACGGATGAACAGACGGAACGGTTCAATGGTTGCGCCACAAAACCAACCAAAATGAAAACAGCAAAAAAGGACAAGAAAATTAAAATAAAATTTGTACCAGCAAAAAAAAAGCTTGCAGCGCTTGCAACAAAATGGGCCACATGCAACAAGCCACTGGCCATGCCACAACCAGGGGCACCACAGAGGGTAGACAGAAGCGGGAGGGGGAGGAAGACGGGGCCACAATGGCGAAAGCAAAACACTTCAAACGCAAATTTCGGCAGAAATCTGCACCCATCAACGAGGCAGCGACGACGTCCCCGTCCTCGTCATCGTCATCATTCGCTCGATGACGGTACAAAAGACCAAGACACGAGTGCCAGTCCCAAGTTCCAAGATCAGGAAGAAGGGAACACGGCAGGGGGAAATGGAAGGGAAGACACAGAGAGAGAGAGAGAGAGAGCTCTTTGACTTTGGCTATGCAAAAATGATTTTTGTGCTTTAATTTGCTGCTTTCGCTGTGCACTTCCTTTCATTGCTCCGTTCCCGATCCCGATTCCGATCCCCCTTCCCATCTCCATCTCCATTACCACTTCGATTCCCTTTCCCTCTCTATTCATTCCCTGCTCATGTGTCAATCTCTTGGCTCTATTGTTCCTGCAACTCATTGCAAATCCTTTGTTCGCTTTGGCATGGCATTTGAATTGCCTTTAATGAGGCAATACTTTACACAGAGAGAAAAACAGGCATAGTTAAAATGAGCAATGTTTTTTTCAATTATATCAACATACTCGAAATATATGTACAAAAAAATTTAATTTTATTAAAATCATAATAAATTGGCAAATTAATTAATTTAAATTAATTAATCGGTCTTGCAATATTTTTTGTATGAATTTTCAATAGTAAATTATTGAAAAATTAAATCTAAAATGAAATAAGATTAAATATAAAGTCTTATGAGTAGGGATGGCACGATTAATCATCACTGCGGACGGCAGTCCGCGCTAGTGACGAAAGCAGCACGAAGGGTGCGAAGGCGACTAGCATATATACACAGGAAGAATGGAAAATTTGCTATGACTGTCCGATCAGGTCGAGTTATATACCGATCGAAAGGTATCAACCTAACTTACAAATGTGCATACTTAGACTTTTGAAAACTCACCTGGTTCGTGAGATAAACAGGTGTAAGTGGGAGGGGAAAAATTTAAATGATTGGAGCTAATGGGGCCGTTGGAGCCTTTTTGAATTTTCGTTGAATTTTTTACAATTCTCATCAAAAATACGCGTCGAATGACACCTCGATCATCAAAATCGGACCACTGGTTCAAAAAATAATTAATTTTGAAATTTTTAGGGGCTTTCCGAAAATGAGATGAAAAGTCAGTTTGTTTGTTTGTTTGTTTGTATCAAAGCGTTGATTTAGCTTAAAAGTTTGAATGAGGACTTGTTCCCGATCAAAAATCTAGAAACGTTTGTTCTACGACTTTTTCGAAAAAAAGCTAGTTTAGCGGGAAATCGCTAAAAACCGCTAAAATTAAAACCCTTATGGCAGTCAAACGATAAAAGCTACAGATGCGATCTATATATCGTTGAAAAGGTATTTTGAAGGGCTGTTATGCATACCTTTTAACTTTTTTTCTAAAGTACACAGGTAAATTTCTACAGGTGAAATAAGGTATTTTCCCCCACATTTTGGCGGTTTTTGAGAAAACGCCGCTAACGATTTTTTTTAAATTTCAATATGTTTTAGTTTGTAAAATTTCGCGTTTTTTGATATATGACACAAAAAATTTTACTGTTAGGTTTGGAAGATATAACCTATTAACTGAATATATACAATTTACTTTGAATTGGAATAGGGCAGCAGCAACAAAGTGTCATAGCAGCCAGTTTGTTTGTTTGGATAGCTTAAATGTTTGAATGAGGACTTGTTCGTGTTCAAAAATCTAGAAACGTTTGCTCTACGACTTTTGCGAAAAATCGCTAGTTTAGCGGGAAATCGCTAAAAACCGCTAAAATTGAAACCACCATAGCATCCAAACGATAGAAGCTACAGATGCTATCTATATATCGTTGAAAAGGTATTTCGAAGGGCTTTTTGCACTGCTTGCAGCGTAATGCGGAAATTACCTGTTAGCTGAATACATACATTTTATTTAGAATGGGAATAGGATAGCAGCATCAAAGTGTCATAGCACCCAAAGTTTAAGAGTGCTGATAGCTTTTGCGCTGGGCATGTGTGTTTGTAAAGGGGACCAGTGTTGCCAGACAATTTGCTTTAGCTTGTACAAACAATAATCAAAGTTGACAAAGCTATACTGTCAAAAAATATTGCAATTTCAAAATATTTGAGGTCTTATTCAAAAATTTCTGATATCCCACAAAAAAAACCTCTTTACGAGGTAAAAGTCTAGTGACGAAATCATTTTCATGCCCCAAAATTTCTGATATCCAATTTTGTGACGAATAATTTTAAGTTTTACATATAAATTATTTTAAGCAAAATTTTTGCATTCGGCACTGCGCAAAACAGTGAGTGAGAATTGATACATTTTAGCGCAATGTGCCGAGTGCCAAAATTTTGCTTAAAATAATTTATATGTAAAACTTAAAATTATTCGTCACAAAATTGGATATCAGAAATTTTGGGGCATGAAAATGATTTCGTCACTAGACTTTTACCTCGTAAAGAGGTTTTTTTTGTGGGATATGATACACAATAATCGATTATTTTGCTTCCATTTGCGATTTAATTGTATTGTAAAATGTGTTACGATTAATTAAAAACACTAATCGATTATTCGATCAAATAATCGCATTGTTGCCAAATTTTTTTAGGGAAACACACATGGAGATTTTATTAAAAAAAAAATAGAAGCAAAAATATATTTGAAATTTTTCTTTGCAGTCACTCTTAGAATTGTTTAACAAAGTTTTCTGCATCATAATATTTTTCGTGAAAAATCTAGGAAAAAAGTTGAAAAAGTTGACTTTTACATACATTTAAAATTTTCGAAGGGTACTTAATGGGTTAAAGACAGTTTTGTGTCATTCAAACGGAATTTAAATGACCTTCCCATTGATGAAAATATACCAATAACGGCTCAAATAAGCCTTAAAAGTCAAAATTTTGCCTGCATACTTTAAGCTGTGAGCCACTGTATTTATATTTTTTGGGCATTTTTTTATTGTTCTTAATTCTTTTTGCTATACAATGGCATTGCATTACATAATATTTTAAAAACTATAACAAAAATTAATCATTTGATTAATCGATTATTTTTATTTTTCGTCGATTAATTGCAATTAATAATCGCGTAGCTTAAATTAATCATATGATTCAATAATCGATTAATACATTTTTTTTGCCATCCCTACTTATGAGTTAATTTAATTGCAAGTAAATTAAAAATGTTTCTAATTTGTGTATTACTCTTATTTGAATTAATTGTTCTTATTACTTATACGTATAGCCAGAATATAATAACTTAAAATTAAATTGAATATATAAATATTTTAAACTTTAATATTTATTTTTAAAACTGAAAAGAAATATAATTATTGTATGCAATACTATTAATTACATTATATTTAATTTCTAACTAAAATATACTTACCTTAGATTGATTCATCATCTGTTACGTGAATATTTTGGCAGAGTGCAGTTTCATTGCCTTTTGAATTCTTGCGTTTATTAATCAATTTTTGTTTAATTTCTCTCTTTCCTCTTCGTTTCATACCCAACACAGCCCAAAAGAGTCCCGTGCGCTACTCGATCTACTCCGGGGATCCGGATGGCTATTTCAGCATTGAGGCCGCATCGGGCAATATACGGATTGCCCATCCGCTGGATCACGAGGCCAAGTCGCAGGTGCTGCTCAACATTCAGGCCACCAGTGGGGAGCCGCCAGTTTATGGCCACACCCAAGTGAACATCGAGGTGGAGGATGTCAATGACAATGCGCCCGAGTTCGAGACGAGCATGGTGCGAATTTCGGTGCCGGAGAATGCCGAGCTGGGCACGCCCCTTTTCGCTGTGCACGCCCACGACAAGGACTCGGGCAGCAGTGGTCAGGTGACCTACAGTCTCTCCTCATTCACCTCCTCATCCTCGGTGAATGCCACCCAGCGTGGCTTCAATAAAAGTTCTCAGCCCTCGCTCTTTGCTATCGATGCACGCTCGGGACATTTGGTGTTATCGCGACATCTCGACTACGAGACGTCGCAGCGGCACTCGTTAACAGTGACTGCCACCGATGGGGGCATGCCCCCGCTCTCCGCGGACGTCACCATCATCGTCGATGTCCAGGACGTCAATGACAATCCGCCCGTCTTTGAGCGCGACGAATATGCCGTGAATGTCTCCGAATCGCGGGCCATTAATTCACAGGTAAGCTTCAATCATCCCAAACTGGTTGTTCACCCCCGCCCCCTCTTTCCTACACTTGGAAAAATAAACTACTTGTTCCTTCAGAAAATCGCATTTTATTTGTGGAAGAATGTGAAATCAAAGACAAAACTAGGAACAATATTTAGCTAAATAAAAGTTAAATTAAACTAAAAATACCAACAAAATTCAGTTAATTTAAAAATTCAGAGCATAAAAATTAGTAATTTGAAATTAGAAAAATATCAGAGAAATTGGAAAAATTTAGAAAAATTCATTTCATAATAAGGATAATAAAAGAAAGCATATTTTTGGAAATTTAATGAAAAATCATTTAGAGTACAATAAATTATAATTAAAAAACAATTTCTGATTTATAAAAATCCTTATGTAAATGTTTTGTATCATCAGATCCGAAATAATGAAAAGATTTTTTTATTTTCATTTATTATTTTCAAAAGGTGAGATATAAAAACAAAGCAAAGGAATTTTCGGTCATTTCAATTTCATAAAAACACTTTAATTATTTAGACATTGTTTTTTTTAACTGTCTTGGCGATTTGAAAGCAAATGAGTATTCTTAAAATAAAGCTAGAACTTTTTTTGAGTGTAGTTCAGTTGCCAGCAGATTTTATTGAAAAATAAATTTGTGTAATGCAAACTAAATGCGCAACATAAATTTGATTAACAGCCAGTAAAAGTCACGCTTTTGTCAGGCAGGCGTCATATCTTTTTTAAAATATCTCAACACCCCAGAGAACAGAAGAAGATGCTCCTTCAGTTGCACGTTGCACGTTGCACGCTGCACGTTGCATGCTTGTGTTGCATGCCGCCTTTACCTCGTGGCTGAACTAGTTTTGATCATAAAATCACTTTATATCTATGGCATCTCAAGAGTCCGAGGCCGGAGAGAGAAAAACGAGTTGTGAATCGCGCGCAGTTCTAGGGATTCCTCTAGAGATTTACGCAGACATGCATCGCAGATTCCGCTTGATTCCGCGATGATTGATGACCGCCAGCCGTGTTTGGCATGTAGATCTATACTCCTTTATTTCTTGGACCCTGTGCTTCCGACAAACTACTGAGTCTACTGGGTTTGTCGGCAACAATTGATAAAATTTTATTACATTAAAATATGTATTCAAAATGTAATTATTAGATAAACAAACTTCAAATTTAGTTCAATAGGAATAAAAATTCAATTCGGGATAAATAAAAAAAATAAAAATAATGTCAAAGCAAGAATTTCGTACTACTTGACATTTTGTAGCTATAATTATAAATCATATATTGTGCATCTCTTTTATGAAATGTCACAATAACTATTATAACTTTAATGAAATGTCATTTTATTAGCAGAGATATTTCTCAATATAAGCGAAATGTTTTCACTGGTGTAACTTTTTGTTAACGCCAGTGAATTGTAATTTTATCAGCAGTCGTATTTTTAATGCTAGAGAAATGTGATTACTATTAGCAATACTTTTTTAATTGCGTATATAGAACAAGTGCAGAGTCTGCAGCTGTCGGGTTCGCTCGATTCTAGAGTATCTTACTAGTTTTCTTTTCTATCTTGTGTAGTCTGCAAATTAACACAAAGCAACGTCTCGTCTCATTGTTTTCCAGATCATCCAGGTGAATGCCAGCGATCTGGACACGGGCAACAATGCGCGGATTACGTACCGCATTGTGGACGCAGGTGCCGACAACGCCAGTTTGAGTCAGGATCGAAGTCACAGTCACAGCCAGAGCCAGAGCCAGAGTCACAGTGGCCAGTCGAGTCTTAATGGCCTCAACGGACCCGACGTTGACTTGGCCCAGCACTTTGGCATTTTCCCCAACTCGGGCTGGATTTATCTGCGCGCTGCGCTGGACAGAGAGAGTCGGGATCGCTATGAGCTCACAGTGCTGGCCACGGACAATGGCACGCCGGCGGCACATGCGCGAGCTCGCGTCTTGGTTCGAGTCCTGGACGCCAACGACAACGATCCCAAGTTCCAAAAGCCGAGCTACGAATTCCGCATCGAGGAGAATCTGCGTCGTGGGGCTGTTGTAGGTGTTGTGGCTGCCACAGATTTGGATGTTGGCGAGAATGCGGCCATTCGCTACGCTTTGCTGCCGGCCAACTCGAGCTTTCAGGTGCATCCCGTCACAGGTGAGTCGAGGCTTCCTCAAGCCATAAATTAGTGTCCCAATCGCATTGCAGCCGCGTCTAACAACTCACTCAACACCCGTCCCCGTTAGAGCATTGACTTTGAGTCTTACACTCGCAAAATTAGTATTCTACATTTAATTGAAATCATCATCAAATTGGACTTTTTTACCAACGAGAAAAGCTTTTTAATGTTGAAAAACATTTTTCTTACAAATATCAATTAGCAAATAAAATATTGTCGGGTTAGTTTTAATTAAATTTTAAATTTTTTAAAAATTTGTAGCAATTTAAAATCGCATTTAAAAACGGACCAAAAGTATCTTCATTAAAATAACTTCACAGATAGTTTCTTTATTTAAGAAAACTCAAAACATGAAAATATCTTACTATCTGAAAAAAATTTATCTTATTTAAAAAAAAGTACTTTCAGAATTCATGAAAAATGTTTCTTATATTCACAATCAATTGGCATAGAATAAAAAAAGTTCTTACAGAGTTAGAAAAAATGCTGTTAGATATAACAAGATATACAAGTAAAAAGACTTTTAAGGGTGAATTTCTAAGCTTTGCGTTAGAAATTGACATTTTCTGAACGATTTCGTTGAGTGTAATCTGATTGTGAATGGGAATCTGAGTCGAGCAGAGAGCAAGGTGGACCGAGTTGGACTGAGGCAGACTGTCAAGCCAGCAGCCATGACCCATGGTCATTCATTACTGGTCTGCACTTGGCTGTCGCTCCTGCACTGTGGCTTCCAGCTTCCAGCTCCTGCATTGCATCCACGTCAATGCCCATAGATCAAACGCGCACGAGCAGACTCAGACTGCGACTGAGGCTGAGACTGAGATGAAAACCTGTTCCCCAGCAAGTAGATGAAGAGCAGAAGAAGCAGAAGACGATGGAGCAAGCGATAAAATGCGATCTGTTTGGAGATATGGAAGATGTGAAGATGGGGAGTTTGGGAGGATGGAAAGCGGAGAATGGAGAGTGGAGAATCGAGAATGGGGAGCAGATGTGGAGCTGAAGTTGGCAGCCAGTTGGAGCGCATGACCATTAGTGTTTGAGCAACAACAGTTTTAACGCTGTCAGCTCATCCGTCAATGGAATATCATTGAGTTGACATTCTGTGCCCCTCTCCATCTCCCTGTCCCTGTCCATTCCCCCTCTGCATGTGGTTGCGTGTCCGCCTTTGGCTCGCAAGGAGTCTTGGCTCATTTAAATTAAATATGGAAATCGCGTGCTGCTAATCCTGGCAAGAACCAAGACAAGACCAACAGCCACAAGTGTCTGGCAAACTTGTTTCTGCTGACATGATTTTCTTTTGGCCGCCAACTGCTGCAAGGCATACAATTTTGATGGCAGGCGGTGGCACCACCAGCACCACCAGCACCACCAGCACCACAACAGCAGCCAACTAGCGGCATTAATCATATCTGCGACCCAGTTTCTAGCCAGGCTAACAATGAAGCTAGCTGCCTTTTGCTCCACTTCTCCTTGTCTACATGTTTCTCCATGATTCCAAGGGTATATTGAATTCGTTATATTGTATGTAACAGGGAGAACATGATTTTACAAAGCTAGACCAATCTGATTTGGCACACAGAATTTCATAAAATCCACCCAGATTCAGATCCACCCAGATCAAGAATGATTGCATTCTTTTGCTAATTTAATTTAATCGCTCACAAAATAGAAGCTGGACATTTAAAAATGAATGTGGCCATTAAAGAGCTTTTAAGAATTGTACGCTGCAATACAGCCACAGTTTTAAAGATATAATGCCCTTTTTAGTGATGGTCATTTCTTTTTATAATTATTAATCATCTCACAATATCACACTTTAATCGGATAATTAGAACTCTAGTTATGGCCGTGTTCAATTTTAAAAAGTCGAATTCGAGCTTTAAATTGTTATATTGAGTATGTAATATGTACTTAATGTTAGTAAAGGGTATTTTTAATTAGTTTCGACTAAGGATGGCAAACAAAATTTATTAATCGATTATTGAATCATTTGATTAATTTAAGCTACGCGATAAATAATTGCACTTAATCGACGAAAAATAAAAATAATCGATTAATCAAATGATTAATTTTTGTTTTAGTTTTTTAAAATATTGTGTAATGCAATGCCATTGTATAGCAAAAAAATTAAGAACAATAATCAAATGCCCAAAAAATATAAATACAGTGGCTCACAGCTTAAAGTATGCAGGTCAAATTTTGACACTTAAGGCTTATTTGAGCCGTTATCGTTAACATTATAAATATGTTCATCAATGGAAAGGTCATCAGAAAATATGTTAGACAATTTTAAGAGTGACTGCATAAAAAAATTTTCAAATATATTTTTCCTACTATTTTTTTGGAATAAAATCTCTATGTGTGATTCCCTGAAATAAATTTGGCAACGACGCGATTATTTGATCGAAAAATCGATTAGTGTTTCAATGAATCGCAACACATTTTACGATACAATTAAATCGCCAATGGAAGCAAAATAATCGATTATTGTGTGTCATATGATTAATCGTGCCATTCCTAGTGTCGACTCTCTCTCTCTCCTTCGCACATACCCTAATATCCGTTCTCTCTCTTTCCTTCCTTGCAGGTGAGATCAGCACTCGGGAACCCCTCGATCGGGAGCTGCGTGAGTTCTACGATCTGGTGATGGAGGCCCGCGATCAAGGGCAGCCGTCGCGCAGTTCGCGTGCTCCGGTGCGTGTCCAGGTGACGGACGTGAACGACAATGCGCCGGAGATCGCCGATCCGCAGGAGGATGTGGTCAGCGTGCGGGAGGAGCAGCCGCCGGGCACCGAGGTGGTGCGAATTCGTGCCATCGATCGGGACAGCGGTCAGAATGCGTCCATCACCTATTCGCTGCTGAAGGGTCGTGACTCCGATGGCCACGGCCTCTTCAGCATCGACGCCAACTCGGGCGTGATCCGCACCCGCGTCCTGCTCGACCACGAGGAGAGGAGCATCTACCGCCTGGCCGTGGCGGCCACCGACGGCGGCAATCCGCCCAAGCAGACGCTGCGAATGCTGCGCGTCGAGGTCCTCGATCTCAATGACAATCGGCCGACGTTCACCAGCTCCAGCCTCGTCTTCAGGGTGAGTACGAGATTTATTGTAGGGTCACAAGACAAGAAAACAACAAAACAAGAAAATAAGAAAATGAAAATGAAGAAAAACAATTCGATTCTTCTTCCTGGCGAGAAGACTCTCTTCCAGGAAAACTTTTGTCTATTTGACGCTTCTAGTTTTACACGACGATTGCCTCGTTGGTTTCTTTTCCTGCTTCATTTTCGGTCTTCTGTCCACTGCCGCTGAAACTGCTGCATAGTGGGACAAAAAGCTCGACTTGCTTAAATTAATTCCAAAGCTGAATTTTTGAGTATTTTTGTGTATTGTTTTGAAGATATCAATTAGGCAGTGACGAAAACATTTCCATGCCCTGAAAGTTATGATATCCAATTTGTTGGTTAACAATATTAAATGCATACCTGTTAAATAATGATTAGTAATCATAATCATTAGTAACTAGATTATTTTTGTTTAAAAGTCAAACTAATGATTAAATTACGATAATTTTCGGTTTTGCCCAATTATTTTATAATTACGATTACAAAAAATCAAAAATAATCTTAAATTATTACAATTATTCAAAAATAATTAGAAGTAATCAAGAATAATCATTTTCGGTAGTTGGACTATTTTTGATTTTTTTCTGATTATTTTGACTACTTTGATTGTGAAAATTTAAGATAATTTGATTTTTACTAAATAGTCATAAATAATCAGAAATAATCAAAAATAATCAGAAATAATCCGAAAAAATAATCCGAATACTCAAAAAGATTATTTATGTCTATTTTTGAATTTTTCTGATTATTTTTGAATAATTGTAATAATTTTAGATTATTTCTGATTTTCTGTAATCGTAATCATTATATAATCACAAAAAATAATCTAATTGAATAGTAATTCTAAACGAAATTTAACAGGTATGAATGTAACATCTGAATCTCACAAAACCGTTCGATCGGTATATGACTCGATCTGATCGGACAGTCATAGAAAATGTTTCACTCTTCCTGGTGGTCGCCATTTGCAGCCTTCGTAATGCTTTCGTCACTAACGCAGGAATATTTACTAGTTAATGTAGCCTTGTTCACCACTGTGCTCTGCTGCCTCTGTCGCTGCCGCTGTCGCTGCCGCTGCCGTGTCGTGAGCTGCGCGTTTGTCGCCTGCCTTTGTGGCTCCGGATGATTTGTAGCATCGGCGTCACGTGACAATGGCCAAGAACACGACTCGCCTCGACTTCCAGTGGGGGAGGCGACTCCACCAAAAGCGGGTGCGGCAACTTGCAACTCCGATTTGCATTCAAGCAGAAACAACAATTGTTGTTGTTGCTGTTGCTGTTGTTGTTGCATGGCGCACGCGTAATTGTCACTCTGAACTGTGACTCCAACGCCAACTCTGAATGTGACTGTGACTTTAGCTCCAACTCCAACTCCAACTGCATCCTCTCAACTCCTACTCCTACTCCATCTTTAACGCCTTCCCCTCTCCGCTGTCCACTCCATCTTCGTCTGACCCATGCGTCCATTAAGTGCGATTCGTAACCGTCACCTGGTTGTTACTCCTATTGTTGTTGTTGCTGTTGTTGTTGTTGCTCCGTGATTGTTATACCCTTGCAGAGGGTATTTAAATTCTGTCACGAAATGTGCAACTCATTAAATTATATACTCTTGATGATTCTTTAATCATTTTGTTCCTCCGGTAGATTTCTGATCTCAATGGACTGATTTTGTCCTTGTGTTAATTTCTCCCCCATTGGATCAGTGGTCTTCCAAGAAATCTCTAACTAATTTTTCTTTATTGATCTGAATGGGTTTTTCTGGGTTTTCCCCAAATCCTTGAAACAAATGTTGGATCAATTTTTTAATCATTTTTATCCCAGGCTTAACTTAAGTTAACTTTTTTCTTTCAGTTTATATCTTAAAGTTTACATAAATTTATTTTATTATTTTGAAATTTTAATTTAATTTTAATTTTTAATTTTAATAATTATTTTACTTCTGCAGACTGCTTTTAGTCGTGCTAAATAAATAAATAAATAAATTAATAAATAATCGTAATAGTTAATATACCTAGTTTTGATACCTACAATAGTTGTGAACTTTTCTAATGTTTCCCACACATTTTTAGTTAAATCTAAACATGTAAAAAGTCTCTTAATGCTAAAAGTTGTTCAGAAATCTACAGTCTAAGGGTATTAAATCTTCGGCGTGTCGAAGTCTGCTTTTGCTTATTGTAGTTGTGGTTTTTGGGGCCTTTTGCCGTTTAGGTTTTTGGCATGTTGAAGCGTTGAGCCTTTAACATTTTTATCACGTTCGATTCGCACATGTTTTGCATACTCCGCACATCACAGCACATCGCATCACATCATTGCATACACATGCCTATCCGCAATCCATTCCCATTCCCATTCCCATTCCCAGTCGCATCATCTACATCCCTCTTCCACCTTCTTTCATCCCTCACTTCCGACACTCTGTCTCTTTGCTCTTTGCTTGATGGCTGCGACGCTTTGACATGCATTTAATTGCCTCTCTCTCTCAGTCCCAGTCTCAGTCTCAGCTCACAACTCAGTCTCCTCCTCACAGTCCACAGTCTCCAGTTTGTCAGTCTTGGCCCTTAAATCCGCTTTGGCAACAATTAAAATTGACACATTTCGTTGCGTTTCGTTGGCGGTTCGCCTTTGATTTGACTCTCTTCTCGTTTTTAAAGTCTCCTAACTGCATCTGCATTCTTCTCGCTTTGTGTTTTATTTTTATTTTTTGCTCAGTGCTTTGTTCTTTGCGTTGGCGTTGGCGTTGCAACGTTGCAGTGTTGCCAACTGGCTGCTGGTTGACGATGCCACACATAAATCTGCAGCGTAATGCGTTGTTGTAATTAAGCAATTCCCCCGCAAGCAAATGACGCGAGCAGTTAACCCATTGTCGCCCCCTGTTCCCCTCACTGCAAAGCAGCTTAAAGTTGATGCAGTTGACAGCTGGCCAAGTTAGTAAGGCTCATGTCTCATACACGCAGAGAAAAAAGGCAGATTAAAAGTCTATGCACTATTATTTGATATAAGCATTTAACATTTGAATAGTAAATGCAATTTGAAATAAATACAAGACACTCTAATTGCTGATTAGGAAATAGTTACAGCATAGCAAATTTCAATTGTGTACAATTTTAATATGATTTATTTTATATTTTACTATTTTATTCAACTGATTATTTAGTTTGTTTATATTAGGTGCGCAACTAAGTTCCCGCTGTTTGTCAATAGACGCTGCCAGCAGTGTGTGCTAGTCGATTCTAACATAACGTAAACGTTATTAACCAAGCTTAGACATATGGTAAACAAACTGCTTCGACACATTAGTGATTTTGTTTTTGTATCATATACTTTTCGTTCTGTGAAAATGTCTGATTTTGTGCCGAATAATCGTCATTTGCGGGAAGTGTTAATTTTCCTCTATCATTCGAAAAAAAATTTTTTTTATGAACTGCTAAAACCAAGCGAAACCATCACTGGGGATCAGTATCGACTTCAATTGATGCGATTGAGCCGAGCACTGCGCGAGAAGCGGCCGCAATACGCGGAGAGGCATGAAAAAGTGATTCTGATTTGGCCTCCCGTTGCCAAATCCGTTAAAACCTACCTTGAAACGCTGAAATGGGAAATCACTGCGGACGGCAGTCCGCGCTAGTGACGAAAGCAGCACGAAGGGTGCGAAGGCGACTAGCATATATACACAGGAAGAATGGAAAATTTGCTATGACTGTCCGATCAGGTCGAGCTATATACCGATCGAAAGGTATCAACTTACAAATGTGCATACTAAGACTTTTGAAAACTCACCTTGTTCGTGAGATAAACAGGTGTAAGTGGAAGGGGCAAAATTTAAATGATTGGAGCTAGTGGGGCCGTTGGAGCCTTTTGGTCAACATTTTTAATTTTTTAATATTTCTCATAAAAATACGCGTCGAATGACACCTCAATCATCAAAATCCGACTACTGGTTCAAAAGATAAATTATTTTGAAATTTTTGGTTCCCTTCTCAAAACGAGATGAAAAGTCAGTCTGTCTGTTTGTTTGTTTGTTTGTTTGTTTGTTTGTATAGATCAAATCGTTGTTTTAGCTTAAAAGTTTAAATGAGGACTTGTTCCCGCTCAAAAATCTAGAAACGTTTGTTCTACGACTTTTTCGAAAAATCGCTAGTTTAGCGGGAAATCGCTAAAAACCGCTAAAATTGAAACCCCCATAGCATCCAAACGATAGAAGCTACAGATGCGATCTATATATCGTTGAAAAGGTATTTCGAAGGGCTCTTAGGCATACCTTCAAAGTTTTTCTTTTAAGTAAAAAGGTAAACGGCTACAGGTGAAACAAGGTATTTTTTTACACATTTTGGCGATTTAAGAAAAATCTACACATGAGATCACTTTAAAATATGTTATATATTATAGGCAATTTGATTCCGCGTTTTTTGACATATAACACATATCTGTCAAAATTCATGTGGACAAGATATTACCTATTAACTGAATATACCTTTTACCTTCACACTACTGCATGTACATATGCAGTATGTACACTGCTTGCAGCGTAATGCGGAAATAAACTGCTTGCAAGTGGTGAATTCTTTTTGCGGCAGATAAATCATTTTATAAAATATAGAATCGTTTGTTCTACGACTTTTTCGAAAAATCGCTAGTTTAGCGGGAAATCGCTAAAAACCGCTAAAATTTAAGCCCCCATAGCATCCAAACGATAAAAGCTACAGATGCGATCTATATATCGTTGAAAAGGTATTTCGAAGAGCTCTTAGGCATACCTTAAAAGTTTTTTTTAATTATAAGGGTAAACAGCTACAGGTTAAATAAGGTATTTTTTCCCACATTTTGACAATTTAAGAAAAAACTACACATCAAATCACATCAAATATTGCAATTTTAATATTTCTGATGTCTTATTCAAAAATTTCTGATATCCCATAAAAAAACCTCTTTACGAGGTAAAAGTCTAGTGACGAAAACATTTTCATGCCCCAAAATTTCTGATATCCAAGTTTGTGACGAATAATATTAAGTTTTACACATAAATTATTTTAAACAAAATTTTTGCATTCGGCACTGCGCAAAACAGTGAGTTTTGTTTGGTCTGAAGAATTGAGACATTTTAGCGCAATGTGCCGAGTGCCAAAATTTTGTTTGAAATAATTTATGTGTAAAACTTAATATTATTCGTCACAAACTTGGATATCAGAAATTTTGGGGCATGAAAATGTTTTCGTCACTAGACTTTTACCTCGTAAAGAGGTTTTTTTATGGGATCTTAACCCACCCGCCATATTCTCCAGATATTGCGCCGTCCGATTATCACCTGTTCCGATCGATGGCACATGGACTAGCTAACCAGCAGTTCCATACATATGAAGACATCCAAAAATGGCTTGATTCGTGGATAGCCTCAAAAGATGGACAGTTTTACCGCGACGATATACGAGATCTGCCAGAAAGATGGGCAAAAGTAGTAGCCAGCGATGGGCAATACATTCAATGATTCAAATGTAACCATTTTTTCAGAATAAAGTTGTATTTTCATCAAAAAAACAGCGAGAACTTAGTTGCGCACCTAATAGTTTACAGTATTTTTTAACCCAATATTCTAATTTATAATTTACTTGCCCAATTTAACTAAATCAAAGTGTAAAAATTAAAATACAAATTCAGTTTTTTTTCGAGTGTACACTGTACACTGTCACTGTCACACTGTCTGCTGCAATTGGTCTCCTGCTATAAAAGTACACAACAAATCATGCGCCATTTTGGGGGTTGCCATTTTTGTAGCAATTCCGTGCATAATTTGGCGGTTTTTTTTAGCCGAAAAGCAACCACAGCCACCACAGCAGCAGTAGTCATCGTTAGTCCACTGCACACAGTCCGCTCTAAAAGTACTCGGACTGCGAACGCTTCGTTTCCCGCGTAATCTTGGCGGGGCATAAATCTCGGGACTGTCATTTTTGTGTCTCCATTTTGGCGACCCAAACAATATTTTCAATGTTTTTATTTTATGAAAAAAAAAGCAAAAAAAACAAGCAGAAGATACCCACTCAAACACATACACACACACACACACACACAGAGGCCAAAAATAAAAAGTCTCCTTCTTGTTTTTATGCTCAGAACGGTTTTTGCGGTTTTGCATATTAAATTCTTATGCGAAGAGTTTCTTCTTCTTCAGCAAGAAGTTGGCCCAAACTGAGGCCTAAACCCTTCCCCTGACCCCCACTGACCCCCGCTCGTCATCAGTTGGGATGGCTCACATTTTTCTTCAGTGATTTTCGGGGCCTCCAAGTTGGTCGGAATGCATAATTTCTTTTTAATGCCATTGCCAATGTTTCTTGGCTTCTACCTCTCTCTTTCTCTTTCTATCTCTCTCTCTCCCTCTCACTCGTAGTCCACCTTTTGCTGGTTTCATTCGCAAAAAAAAGAACGTCTGGGAAGGAATGAAATTTTTAAATGTTTGCTGCCTTCGTAATCTTGAAGTATGAATTATTGCTTTAAGATTGGATTTTCAACACTGTTGCTGAGATTAAGATACGCGGACACAGGCAGCCCCAAGTAGAGCGGACCCAAGACACCAAGACGACAGTCCGACACAGAGACAGTCGGACAGAGAGACAGGCAGACAGACCAAGAGACCCTCTTCTTAATACATAACTAAAATATAATCTATAATTGCCTTGTGCGTTTATTTACCAGGCATCGCAAAAATAAAAAGAGTTATGAGTTTGAAAATGTGCAAACCTGAGAAAGAATATTTGAATGGTATGAGAACATGTTGGATGGACTTTTATCTTTTAAATAGTTTTAAATTTGTAAAATAAATAAATAAATAATTGAGAAATGCAATTTTATGCATATACCAAAATATCTTGTGATTGTTTTTATCGCTATAAACAAATTTGATTTCTTCATTAATATAGTAATAACTAGTCGGCGGTGCTACAGTCGAGCGGTACTCGACTGTCGGAGACCCCGTACTTATTATAAAGATATCTCAAACAACAAAAAGATTTTCATACTAAGACTTAATTTGGACTGATCGTTCCTATGGCAGCTATATGATATAGTAATCCGATTTCAATCAAATTTGGTCAGTATGTATAGGACCATCTTTTATGCATATTCTGTTAGTTTGGTTGAAATATCTCAAACAGCAAAAAAGTTGTCCATACTAAGACTTGATTTTCAACTGATTGTTCCTATGGGAGCTATATGATATAGTGGTCCGATCCAAAATCTAAAACAAACTCGATCTGCTCTTAATATAGACGAACGTACATACCAAGTTTGGAGTCTCTAGCTCTTATAGTCTCTGAGATCTAGGCGCTCTTACAGACGGACAGACGGACAGACGGACAGACAGACAGACGGACAGACGGACATGGCTATTTCAACTCGGCTGTTGATGCTGATCAAGAATATATATACTTTATGGGGTCTGCCACGCCTCCTTCTGCCTGTTACGCACATTTTTTTTGTGACAAAGTTAATAGACCCCTTTACTTTTTAAAGTACGGGGACTAAAAACACCCAGCAAATAATTGTATACCTTAAAAACAAAATAATTTTTTATCTTTAAATGAATTGTAAATTTATAAAGTCTTAAAAACATATCAACATATTTTCTAAATATTTTTATTATGTTCTTTTTTAATTTTTTTAATAATACTCATTTAATGATTTAATTTTTAAACGAATAAATTTAAATTTCTGACCGTTTTCTCTTCTTAATTTTCATTTACAATTTGCAGGTTCGTGAGGACGCGATCGTGGGTCATGTGGTGGGTTCCATAAGTCCCAACGAGCGGGCGGAGTTGCCCCAAGGCGGTGGCGGAGGAGGAAACGGACTGGACGATCAGCTGTGTGTGACGTATACGCTGAATCCTTTGACCAAGGACACTATCGAGGGCGCCTTCGACATAGACAGGAACACGGGCAATCTCGTGGTGGCCCGACAATTGGATCGCGAGCTGCAGTCGGAGTTCCGTCTGGAGATTCGTGCCCTGGACACCTCGGCCAGTAATAATCCGCAGAGCAGTGCGATCACAGTGAAAATCGAGGTGGCCGATGTGAACGACAACGCGCCCCGTTGGCCCCTCGATCCCGTCGAGCTGCAGGTGAGCGAGTCCATGTCGGTGGGCGGCATCATCCACAACTTCACGGCCACGGACGCGGACTCGGGCACAAATGGAGAGCTGCAGTATCGATTGCTGCGCTACTCGCCCGTCCTGAACGAGAGTCTGGAGCAGACGACGCCTCTCTTTGCCATGGATTCACTCACAGGATCGTTGAGCTTGCAGTCCCCGCTGGACTACGAGTCGCTCAAGGAATATCTGCTCATAGTCCAGGCCCTGGATCAGTCCTCGAATGTCACTGAACGACTGCAGACATCGCTCACTGTACGTCTGCGAGTCCTGGATGCCAACGACAATGCGCCACAGTTTGTGGTGCCCGCAACCTCGAATGGAGTCAGTGCCAGTGGAGGCAGTGCAGCCACAATTTATCTCAACGATGCCACCCGCATTGGCGAAGTCGTCACTCGCATCGTGGCCGTGGATCGGGATGCGGGTGAAAACGGTCGCGTCTCCTATGAAATCATCAGTGGCAACGGCGAGGGCAGATTCCGCATTAGGAAAGAGACTGGAGTGATTGAGCTGGCCAAGACTCTGCCTCCCGCCTCCTCTGAGCAGTCGGAAAAGTCGAGCCGCTTCAGCTTAACGATTCGCGCATCTGACCATGGATCTCCCACGGCCAAGCAGAGCACACTCACACTCCAACTGCTCATCCAGGGCAGTCACAGCAATCCGCCCAAGTTCCTGCAGGCTGTCTACCACGCGACCATCCTCGAGAACGTCGCCAGTGGCAGCTTCGTGCTCCAAGTGGCGGCCAAGGCATTCCACAGCGCCGACAATGGTAAGAATCGAGAATTTAACAAACTATTCTCACTAGTTACATTTCTTGAATATAAAAATAGCTGAGAAAAAAGAAAGAATATTTTAATGTGGATCATAATTAGTCAATTAATCAATAAATTATTTAAAAATAATTAATAATAAGAATTGAGAATTTAACAAACTATTCTCACTAGTTACATTCTTTGAATATGGAAATAGCTGAGAAAAAAGAAAGAATATTTTAATGTAGATCACAATTAGTTAATCAATCAATTATTCAATAATAATTTTCCAAGTTGTGTAGAATTTAATAGCCAATCAAATTTATGAGATTAGTCTAAGAAGTAATAGATCTGAATGATTAATATTTCATATTCTTTTCAAATTATAGCTAATCTCACTTATGAGATATTTTTGTATTTGTATTATTTTATTAATTAGAATTTCGCCCTAGAGCTTAAGATCGAACTATAATATTATTACTTTAAATCAGTTAATTTTCAGTTAATCAATCAATAATTTCATTATTAATTTTTTATATTCTATCTAATTTTTTAGCTAATCTAACTTATGAGATACCCAGTGGTGTGGCCGATGATCACTTCCATGTGGATTGGCAACGCGGCATTGTCACGACACGTGGCCAGTTCGATCGCGAGTCCCAGGCCCGATATGCCATCCCCATCTATGTGAGAGACGCCAATCGAATGATTGTCTCGCCCTCGTCTGCCGTGCGGAAGCAACGTTCCTCGGAGAGCAACTTGGATGCGGCAACGGGACAACACTTTGACGTGGCCACGATCTTCATCACCATTGGCGATGTCAATGATAATGCACCCGAGTTCCGACCCGGATCCTGCTATGGCCTCTCAGTGCCGGAGAACAGCGACACCGCCATCATTCACACGGTGGTGGCCAGTGATCTGGACGAAGGCGCCAATGCGGAGCTGGTCTACAGCATCATTGGTAAGTCAGCAATCACAAGATCGCTATAGTTTGTCAAACTGACAAACCTTTATCGATTTCCTTGCGGACTGTACATTTTTTAATTGTTTCAATTTAACTCCGCATCAACATTTAATTCATTTCTCTCTCTCTCCCTCTCTTTCTCTCTCTATTTCCCTGTACCCAACAGGCGGCAATCTGGGCAACAAGTTCAGCATTGATGCACGCACCGGGGAGTTGAGTGCTCGACCCTTGGATCGTGAGCAACATTCGCGCTACACACTCCAGATACAGGCCTCGGATCGTGGTCAGCCCATCACCCACCAGGGCCATTGTAACATTAGTATCCTCGTCGAGGATCAGAACGACAACGAGCCGCGCTTCGAGCTGTCGAAATACGTGGCCAGTGTCCAGGAGGATGCCTCCATCGGCAGCAGCGTGTTGCGCATCAAGGCCACCGACGCCGATCTGGGCGTCAACGCGAGACTCGTCTACTCCCTGGCCAACGAGACCCAGTGGCAGTTTGCCATCGACAGCAAGACTGGACTCATCACCACCGTCGGGTAAGTTATCAGATAACATTTCTAATTAGATTGAAAAGTCCCAAATATTAAATATCTGGATGTTCAATACTTGTGTTATAAAGTTGATAATAATATGGAAAATAATGTGTTAGCTTTGTCTCAGATATGTTGGGTGAGAATTTCAGTGTCCTAGCTCTTACCGTTTGGTCTATACTAGGATTTGTCAGTCAGAACAATGTTATTTAAATGTATAGATCGAAATTAATGTAATATTTATATATTCTTACAATTAGATCAAAAATGACAGTAGTTTAAAAGTTTGTCTGATAAATTATAATCATAACTTTGCCCGATTCAATGAGATAGGGATAAAAGGCGTTTGGTCCCCGGGTCAATGCAATGCGACTTCTTATCAGTGTGTCACATCTCGACGCAAGGACACCGAAAACATTGAAATAATTTCGAGGCAAACGCTACAAGTACTCGTATCCACATCCTACGCAGCGACCGACAATCTCAATCCCAATTCCAATTCGAATCCACATCCGAATTCGAAACGAATCGAATCGAATCCGTTCCCCGCACACTCATAGCCATAAATAGCTCTGCCCCCTCTCTCGACTGAGACACATACGCACGAGAAAAAGGGTTGGCCCTACATTTTTGAGCTTGGCTCATAAGACCCGTTCCGTCCTGTCCACTTCTGTCCTGTTCTGCTCTGTCCTTTCCTGTCCTGGTCTTGTCTGGGCCCCCTCTGGTGCAAATTTATGCTTATTGACAATCAATGATGACAACAATTGCTTGTTCCGTCCGATATGAAGACGCTGCAGGGGGGAAAGGCTTAAGGGGAGAAGTGCGTTACTAGAGCTGAGTTCGGTTAAGTTAAGTTAAGTTCCGGAGCGAGAACTAGTGACAGATGGAGCGCGAGTTGTTGCATTGCCCCTTTTGACTTTTGTCGAGTAGTTTTTTAGATGACAGTAGCGTCCAGTGTTTGGCCATTTATACAAACGCGATCCGCTGTCATGTACCAATTTTTATCTTGCGCTGATTGTCGGCAAACAATAAAAACGAAATCCCGCCACCAACTAAAAAACAGAACAGAGCAGAGACAGAGACAGAGACAGAAGCAGAGACAGGAACAGAGACAGAAAAAGAGACAGAATCGGAAAAAGAAACACAGCGATCAGAGCCACAGAGAAGCACACACCACATGGCAAAGAATTGTAGAGCGACAGACAGACGGACAGACGGATAGGCAGAAGGACAGACAGACAGACAGACAGACATATGGGACAAACAATTCGTGACGTTGTTGTTAGTTGTTGTTGGCCCGTTTCAGAGCTGGTCGCTTGTTTGGGCGCTTTCGCGGTCTCGGTCTCGGTCTTGGCCGCAGAGATTCCGCCGCTTGAGCTGAGCTAAATAAAGTCAGGCTCGGGCAAAAAACAGAAACACAACAGGAAAGAGCTCCCAATGCTTTTGCTGAGGACAATTGAATACCCTTCCAAAAATGTGTATAAAAGATCTATGGAAAACAACCGATTGAAATGTGGGAAAATCTCTAAGCTATTAAATATTGGTATATTTAATGCAATAAATAATTACAATAGAAATATAAATTATGCTTTTAAACAATATATATACAAATTACAAAAAAATAATTACAATATAAATAAATTTTTTTATGCTTTTTATAAGATTTTAATATGAATTTCAATTAATAAGACAAATTTTAAATACAATCAAATACTTTTATGGAATTTCTGACATAGAATTTTAGTTGTTTGTAGTAGTTGTAGTTTAAAAACAAGTCATACTTACTTAATTCTATAATCTTCAGCTTTTGAGTCTTTCTAAATAATTTTGCCTTTATATACGGTGGCTCACAGCTTATTTCAACCAGCACAAAAAGCAACTTTACTCAAAAGTTCAATTACAACTAGTTTTTTGAAAACTGCAAAAAAGGCACTTTTTGCATGAAAATGAGGAAAAATGGGTAAAAATTTTAATTTTTAGGATTTTCAAAAAATTATAAAAAATACTAGCAAAAATATTTTTGAAAATTTTCTTTTGCAGACACTATTAAAATTCTTTGAAGAATTTTTTGCATCCCAACATTTTTTGTAAAAAATCGAGGGTAAAAGTTGAAAAAGTGGATTCTTACGAAAACTCAAATATTTTCGAATATTTTTAATATTTTCAAATTATGAGTTGAAATAACATTAGTTTTCTGTAAATACTATTTATAAGGATTTTTTTAGTTAGTTGTAATTGAAGCTTTTGAGTAAAGTTGCTTTTTGTATTTGGTCACAAAATTATAACACACTACGAGGTAGGGTATAGAAATGTGGCTGCAGCTTGATCAGGCTCTCGGGGTTGTTGCTAGTTCCTTTCTTTTGTTGTATTTGTTGCTGACTGACGAGTTGACGAGCAGACTGACGGACTGACTGACTGACGGACTGACTGGCGATGGACAAGACTAGTCGCAATTTCAGGCTGTATCGTTCGCTTGTTTCTTCTGTCTCTGATGATCAGCAAGCGCAGCCGACAATGACAACAACATAAAAGACAGAGCCAGAGAGAGAAGGGAGAGATAGAAAAGAGATGGTACAACATACTGAAAACTGACCCTTGAAAGCATTTTAGCTTTTGTTTTAAATAGACAACAACGACTCCAGCGCTCGAATCAAAGTCTGTGCTGTGAAATTACACACTGCATGTTTTGCCCACTTTTGACTGATTCAATTCATAAAATGAGCCTCGACATCAACTTGCATCTGGGGATGAGCTTGTAATTTGCTGAATTCGTTTTATTGGCTGACATGCAAGCGTAAGCAAGTCTGGGCTGGGATTGTAATCGTTTGGGCTTATTATTTGTGGCAGCACAGTTGAGGGAGTCCGGTCAGATTAACCACTCGGGATCACAGGCAAATGACTTAATTACCTGCCCCACAAGCTCCACACTCCACTCAACTACACATGTGGATTAATTCCACTTCATTTCGTGTAGCTAATTGTGGCTAGGATTACTTTTGCGATTAGGCAGCCTCGCAGCGGGCGACTAATTAGTGTCGCTAAAGATACCCTTCCGATCTGAGCCAACTTCCCTTTGTAGTAATCAGTCGTGACGTCCGTCTAGACACACTGCATCTTAGTTTAGTATTCCTAGTATTCTTACACAGCACTAATTGATTTATTTCCCAAACCTCTTTGGCACAGGCATCTGGATCGTGAGCTGCAGTCGAGCTACAGCTTCATGGTCCTGGCCACCGATTGCGGCAAGTACGAGGTGCGTTCCGGCAGCGTGGCCGTCCAGATCAACGTGCTGGACGTCAATGACAACAAGCCCGTTTTCGAGCGTTATCCGTACTCGGGTCAAGTGCCGGCTCTCATCCAGCCGGGACAGACACTGCTCAAGGTCCAGGCGCACGACGCCGACCTGGGATCGAATGGCGAGATACTCTATGCCCTCAAGGCGGACAGTCTGCTTGGATCTGCGGCGACTCGTGCCAAGTTCCGCATCAATCCCAGCACTGGCGCCCTGAGTGCCACCCAGAGCCTGGCCAGCGAGACGGGCAACCTGCTCCAGCTGGAGGTGATTGCCCGCGACAAGGGCAGCCCGCCCCAGAGCAGCGTGGGTCTCGTCGAGCTGCTGGTGGGCGAGGCTAGTCCAGGACCCGTGCTGCACTTCCAGAACGAGACCTATCGCACCAAGTTGCCAGAGAATGCCCCACGAGGCACAAGGTTGCTCCAGGTGGCCGCCGTGCGCAGCGATGGACGCAGGCAGAAGATGAGCTTCTCCTTTGGCGCGGGCAACGACGAGGGCATCTTCTCCATGGACGCCACAACTGGAGAGATTCGCGTTGCCAACGCCTTGCATCTGGACTATGATCGCTTTGCCAAACCGACGCTGGAGTCACTTTCCCGTGGACGAGCCATGCACTACGAGGAGAGTCGGGAGTCGGGAGAACAGGCAGAGATCCAGGTCCAGGCTGAAAGTGGAAACACGTCGCGCAGTCAACGCGCCCTGCCGAGCTCCTCGTTCGCCTTGACCACAACGCAGCCGCATGAGCTGCGCTTGGTAATCGTCGCTCGCAGCACCGAAGCGCCCTTCCTGTCGAGCTATGCGGAGTTGGTGGTCGAGCTGGAGGATGAGAACGACAACAGCCCGCAGTTCTCGCAGCGTCAGCTGGTGGCCACCGTCTGGGAGGGCAAGAGCAAGGGCACCTTCGTCGCCCAGGTGCAGGCCTTCGACGCCGACGAGGGCGCCAACGCCCGACTGCGCTACCACATTGTCGACGGGAACCACGACAACGCCTTCGTCATCGAGCCCGCCTTCAGCGGCATCGTGAGAACGAACATTGTGCTCGACCGCGAAATACGCGACGTCTACAACCTGAAGATCATTGCCACCGACGAGGGCGTGCCTCAGATGACGGGCACCTCGACGATCCGCGTCCACATCGTGGACGTCAACGACAACCAGCCGACGTTCCCGCCCAACAACGTGGTCAGCGTCAGCGAGGGTAAGTGCCATACTCAATCATAACCCATTGTAGCCCATACGGTCAATAAACACCAACCCGATGAAGAGTAACCATAGCGAGACTAACTCAGTAGAGTACAACCCGATCAAGCCCTATAGGGACCAACCTAATCGAGTCAAACCTATAGAATTCAATAATATTGGACTATTGAACTAATAACTATCGAATAATAGATAGAAATTAGTCCTCCGTCTTTCTGTTTGACCTCCAATAGACCCTCTTGGGAATGGGACTTACCCGACAAGAAATACTCCAGTAGGAAAATACTTTGTGATAGAGACTAGCCCGATTGAAACTAATATCTCCTTAGAGTCAAACCTATAGAATCCAATAATATTCGACTATTGAACTAATAACTATTGAATAATAGATAGAAATTAGTCCTCCGTCCTTCCGTTTAACCTCCAATAGTCCCTCCTGGAAATGGGACTTGCCCGATAAAAGATACCCCAATAGGAAAATACTTTCTGATAGAGACTAACCCGTTAAAAACTAATATCCCTCTCTTCCCATTTGCCTTCTCCTTCACAGCTACTGATCTGGGATCCGTGATTGCCTCCGTCTCGGCGAATGATGTGGACACGTATCCCACCCTAACCTATCGCCTGGGCAGTGACTCTCCCGCTGAAGTGGAGAACCTCGCACTCTTTGGCCTCGATCGCTACAGTGGCAAGCTCGTGCTGAAGCGCAGCCTGGACTACGAGCTGCAGCAGGAGTATCAGCTGGAGGTGATTGCCTCCGATGCGGCACACGAGGCGCGCACCACGCTGACGGTTCGCGTGGCGGACGAGAACGACAATGCCCCGAATTTCCTGGCACGCAAACCTCCTGCTTACTTCGCTCTGTTGCCAGCCGCCTCGGAACTGAGGGAGAGTGCCTTGATGGACGTGGAGCTGCTGACGGTGAATGCCACCGACGCGGATGCCGAAGGTCCTAACTCGCAGATAAGTTATAGCATCGATCCTCCCTTGGCGGGTTTCTCGGTGCACGCCACAAGTGGCTTTGTCTCGGTCAACATGAGTCAACTGCCAGCTGCTGAGTCGCCCAGTGGCGATTACTTTGTGCGAATCGTGGCTCGGGATGCGGGCAAGCCAATGCTGAGTGGTGCCACGTTGCTGCGGGTCCAGCCCGGGGACATTGGATCGGGCAGGACGCAGTTCCTGCAGACGCAGTACCGAGCACAGATCAGCGAGGCGGCTGCGGTGGGTTCAGTGGTGCTGCAGCTGGGACAAGACGTCAAGGATCAGACTCTGATCATTGCCTCGGGCAACGAGGAAGGCGCCTTCGAGCTGCTGCCCTCCAAGGCGATTGTGCTGATCAAGCAGCTCGATCGGGAGCGCAACGATCTCTACAAGCTGCAGCTGCAGCTGCTGCTGGGACAAGCCACAAGCCACAGCCCACAAACCAGTTCCAATTCGAGTGGCGGCATCACGGTCTTTGTCAATGTACTCGACGCCAACGACAATGCGCCCGTCTTCGATCCCAGCGCCAAGTACGAGGCGGAGATCAGCGAACTGGCGCCACTGCGCTACTCCATTGCCCAGCTGGTGGCCCTCGACGCGGACCAGGAGAACACGCCCAACTCGGAGGTCGTCTACGACATCAGCTCGGGCAACGACGAGCACATGTTCACCATCGACCTCGTGAGTGGCGTGCTGTTCGTGAACAACCGTCTGGACTACGACAGCGGCGCGACGCGTTACGAGCTCATCATTCGCGCCTGCGACAGCCACCAGCCACGCCCCCTGTGCAGCCTGCGGGCGTTCCAGCTGTCGCTGCACGACGAGAACGACAACGCGCCCCAGTTTCCCCTGTCCGAGTACGTGCACTTCCTGGGCGAGAACGAGCCCGTGGGCACCTCCGTCTTCAGGGCACACGCCAGCGATCTGGATCGCGGCGCCTTCGGGCAGCTCAACTACAGTCTGGTGGCCGCGGACGAGGACGACAGCGCGTGGCGTTTGTTCCGCGTGGACGCCGAGTCGGGCGTCGTCAGCTCGGCGGCGGTGTTCGACTACGAGCAGCGCCAGCGCTACCAGCTGCAGCTGCAGGCCAGCGACATGGGCGGCCGGAGCGCGCGGGTGGCGGTGCGCGTGGAGATCGAGTCGCGGGACGAGTTCACGCCACAGTTCACGGAGCGCACGTATCGCTTTGTGCTGCCCGCGGCGGCGGCACTGCCGCTGGGCTTTGTCGTGGGCCAGGTGACGGCCACCGATGGCGATAGCGGTGCCGACGGGCGGGTTGTCTACCAATTAAGCGCGCCGCACAGCCACTTCAAGGTGAACCGCAGCAGCGGCGCGGTGCTGATCAAAAGGAAACTCCGCAACGACGACAGCCTCGTTGACGATGGCCGCGATATCAGTCTGGTGATCACGGCCTCGTCGGGTCGCCAGAGCTCGCTCAAGAACATGACGGTCGTGGAGATCGCCCTCGATCCCCTCGCACACCCCAACACCAACCTGGCATCGATTGGCATGCCAGGCGGTGGTGCTAGTTCGGGCGGTGGAGCGGGAGGTGGTGCCAGCGTCAGCGATTGGATCGTGGGCTTGTTGGTCTCCCTGCTGCTGATCCTCTGCGCCGCTGCCGGCATCTTCCTCTTCGTTCACATGCGCAGTCGACGACCCCGCAACGCGGTCAAGCCCCATCTCAGCACCGAGACAATGGGCGTGGGCAACTCCAACAGCTATGTGGATCCCAGTGCCTTCGACACGATTCCCATTCGCGGTGGAGCCTCGTCAGGAGGAGGAGCTGCCGCCGCAGTGGCCTCGGGTCAGTTTGCACCGCCCAAGTACGACGAGATTCCGCCATTCGGAGCGCACGCGGGCAGCTCGGGAGCAGCGACCACGTCGGAGCTGTCGGGCTCGGAGCAGTCGGGCTCCAGTGGACGCGGCTCGGCGGAGGACGACGGCGAGGACGAGGAGATTCGCATGATCAACGAGGGACCGCTGAGTCATCGCACTGGCGCCGGCGCGGGCAGCGACGACGGACGCATCTCGGACATCTCGGTGCAGAACACGCAGGAGTATCTCGCCCGCCTGGGCATTGTGGATCACGATCCGAGTGGCGGTGGTGGCGGTGCCTCTAGCATGGCGGGTTCCAGCCATCCCATGCCCATGCCCATGGCGATGCCCATGCCGACCCTTCACATGTTCGACGAGGACGCCACCGCCCGATCGGACATCACCAACCTCATCTACGCCAAGTTGAACGACGTGGCGACCGGAGCGGGTTCGGAGCGGGGCAGCAGTGCGGACGACGCGGCGACCACGGCGGGCAGCATCGGCACCGTCGGCCATGGACACGGACACGGCGTGATGGCCAGCTACGGCGAGGTGCCCGTGCCCGTCGTCGTGGGCGGCAGCAACGTGGGCGGCTCCCTCAGCTCGATCGTGCACAGCGAGGAGGAGCTGACGGGCAGCTACAACTGGGACTACCTGCTGGACTGGGGACCGCAGTACCAGCCGCTGGCGCACGTCTTCTCCGAGATTGCCCGCCTGAAGGACGACACGATGTCGGAGCACAGCGGCCACAGTGGCAGTGGCGCCTCCTCCAGCGCCAAGAGCAAACAGTCCTCGCTGGCCCACTCCTCCACGGGCAGTGTGGTGCTCAAGCCCCAGCTGCCCCCCACGCACATACCACCCCCGCTGCTGACCAATGTCGCCCCGCGGGCCATCAATCTGCCCGTGCTGGGCAACTCGGGCGGCATGCGACTGCCCCCGCATCTCAGTCTGGCCAATCTGCCGCGCTCGCCCATCGGTCACGAGGCCAGCGGGGGCTTCAGCACCTCCTCGGCCATGTCGCCCTCCTTCTCGCCCTCCCTCTCGCCCCTGGCCACGCGATCGCCCTCGATTTCGCCGCTGGGCGGACCGCCCACGCACATGTCGCACGTCTCCCTGCCGCGCCACGCCCCCCAGCCCAGCCAGCGCGCCAATGTGGGCACTCGCATGTGAGGAGATGCCCAATGTAATCGATATCTGTAGTTATCGTTATCGAAATTCGTGTGATCAGCAATTAGAGCGTAATGTAGTCGTAGTGATTATCCCTTAGTTCAGCGGTGGGCACGCAGTGGCTCCGGGAGCAGTGACTGTAGCTGTTGTAGCTGCTTTTGATGTGCTCCCGAGTTCAGATGTCGTGCCCACCGCTGCCTTAGTTAGTGCCACAGATTTCATTTTATCCAGAATGGAGCGCAGCTGTACATGCATAGTATTACTTGCACCACCCAACCACCCAAACCACACACACACATACACAAATCACACATCAGTCAGCCACACTCGACTCGATTCCTTTATAAGAAATTCGACAGATTATAAAAACAAACATTTGAAATAAAAGTTAGAAAACCAAAATTGAAAATGTTATTAGGATTTGGAAATCAAAAAAATCTAAAACATTTAAAATAAGCTTCGGAAAGAATGTGAATCCTTTTTTTAGTTGAAGTTAAAAGTTTTGGTTTATTTAAATTTGATTCTTAAAGCCCCATTCAGACGAGCACTTTTTCACCGACACTTTTTGTCAAAAACCGTCCATGTCGCTCACCATCGCTCACCGATGGAATAGAACGTGTTCTATTTCCACCGGTGAGCGTCGGTTTTTTACCGACGCTTTGAAATTTTGTAATTTTACGCGACACGGACTGCTTTTTGACAAAATATGACAAAAAGTTTCGGTGAAAAAATGCTCATCTGAATGGGGCTTAATTATTTTTATATTGTCAAAAATATTCAAATTCAATTTTAGGCACTCTACTTTCCATAACTTGTCGAACACTAAAGATGACATTAACATAATCATACACACACGCATACGCATACAGATGTATATAGGATCGTAGTACACAGTAGTTATACATATATATAGTAAGAATATCGACCACAAAGCCAACAAAGACTCTCTGAAATTCGCTTGGTTGGCCGCCTGGCAGCGCGTCAACGGGGCAAAAGAAGCAGACAACGAACCAAGCCAGCCATAAATTGTAAGCATTTCTTAAAAGCTAAACTGTAGAGCTAAGTATTAGTATTAGTACTACGCATAGAACTAAAACTAGTTTAAGTAGAAAGGTTCGAATCAGATTGAAATGAAATCAAGTGCACTTACTCATTAAACATTATCGAAATCAGAATCAGATTCGGATTCGGAGTCGAATTCAGAAGAATCGCTCGCATGTCTGCCTCCATTCCCATTCCCATTCCCAATTCCATTAAAATAATAAAGCATGAATCAACTGAATAAGAGAGAGAAGAGATTAAGGAGAACTGAGCTTGGAAGGAATTTGTATAAAGTTGTTTTTAGTAATCATTGAAGAGCCCTTGTAAATGTTTATCCATAGCACGCAGCGTATTTAAGTACATTTATCATAGCGTAACATATCGTATACTTAGGAGCTCTTAACCTTAAGATCTTAAGTTAGTTTTCCAGTTAAGTTGAAGTATGTTTCACTTGAGAGTGTGTGTGATGCTAATTGTGAAATTGTTTACGATCTAGCAAAGCTGTAAAAATATATCAATAAGTATGATTATATGCAAACCTCTAAATAAGAAAAGAAAACGAAGAACGATAATAACCGATAAGTTTTAGTTTGTAATAGCGAAAGAAATCAAAAACGAAATAAAAAATATCAAATAAAAATCAAAACTAAAAATACATATGAACATCTTTTTATTCAAGAGATCTTACCACATTGGCATTCAAACAAATTGCTGTTGTATTTGTGATTAATTTCCATTAACGTGGCGGGCCTCGGGGCCAGAGACTCAGCCACAAGGACTCCACTCTTGTGGCAACAACAAAGACCTGAGCATGGAAATGGATTGCCGGCCGAATGCCTTCATTATTATTATTATTCTTTTTTGCAGTTTCTTTTCTTTCTGTTTACTCGTATTTCGGGGCAAAAGCAAAAGTGGCAGCCACGCCTTCGAGCAGAGTGAAAAGGCGTTGCAACAAGGTCTTGAAAAACTGCCTGTTGTCTGTGCTCTGTTCCCTGTTGTCTGTTGTCTGTTGTAGGTGGCAAAACGTATCCGAACTCTTGAACTGGCACGCCACATACGCAGAAACTCCTCCGTCGAAGTATCTTTGAAAGTTTCCAGCTCTGTCTCCAGCTCAACACACAAAAAAATCTTACTAATAAAATTAATGTTTTATGGTAAATTATAATACCTTTTTTGGATCCAATCTTGGACTATTTCTAACTCAACCAAATCCTCGGTGCGCTAAATTCACACAGACGAACTCTATCGATTGGCTTTAAAACATTCTCTTATAAAAAAAAACTATTTTTACGAGGTAAAAATCTAGTGGCGAAAACATTTCCAAATAATAATAAATAATTTGTATGTTACAAAATTAAATATCAGAAATTTGACTTTATTTCATGATAAGCATTGTATTATTAAAAATAATATATAATATTTTTATTATTGTTAAGTAAATAAATAAATAAATAAATATGCTCTTAATCAAAACATGTAAAAATAATTATTGCTTTAAATTATAATTTACTTTCCCAATATATCAGACGATTAGCATGGCAATTATATGTCAATGTTACTCTTAAGGCTAGGATTTTTAGAATAAAAAATCTTAAAAACTAAACGATGTTTTTTTTAGATGGTGTATATTTACTCCGCTCACAAATCTAGTTCGTTAATTGGCCTCCTTATTGCCACAGCTGCGATTGCTGGAGTTCAGCAAACAAATTCTAGACGCTTTGCATACGCAACGCGCAAGCGAGAGAGAGAAAGAGAGGGAGAAAGAAAGAGAACAAGAGAGAGAATGGAAGGCTAGGAGGTCAGGAGGAGGCAAAGTGACAGCTGCTTTGTCTTCATTTCAAAGTTGTAGCCTGGACTCATTTATTTGTTTCTGATTTCTGACCAACACCACACCTCCTCGCCCTTCTTCTTCTCTGCCCACTCTGCCCCACCATGTTCCCCCTCTCAAGGAGTTGGTTGGCCTGTTGTCATTATCATCATATGCTGCACACTCCTTTTAGCCAAGTTGAGTTATTTCCCATTTGCCAGATTCGACTTTTCGACTTCAACTTGAACTTCAACTCCTGCTGCTGTTCTTGGTATCAGTTGCAGCTGATCATGGCAAGAACTGTTGAAATTTCTTTGCCACTTTTGACAAGAGACAAGGAAAAGAGAAGCTGCTTCATCTTTCGGACGCTGCTGCTGTTTATTATTAGCGGCAGTCAATTCATATTACAGTAAATACAAATAACAACGACAGCCCTTTGGAATGGACTGGACTCGACTGGCCTGGACTGGGCCAACATCTATGCCACCTGGGCTGGAAAGAAGCTCCTCTAGCTGGAGGGGAATACGCAAACCATGCAGCAACAACAAATGCAACAAATTGAAGAACTCTCAGTCGAGATGCTAGACTCTTTGATTCCCAGTACCTACACAGAAAAAAAAATGCCGTTCTAAAATCAAGCCTAAAATACTTAATTTAAGCCTGCATTTTTTAAGTATGTTTCCAGGATTAAACTGAACAATCAAGTCTATATCGGGATTAACATGGGAAAATAAGCCCAAATTACTTGATTCTCTCTCGGCCTCTCTCATTTCAATTGGTTCGGTGGCTCAGTGGTTAGAGTCGCCGACCTGTTTGAAAAAAACCTGGGTTCGATTCCCCCCCAGTCAATTGCATTCAAACATTCCCTTCATTAAAAAAAAAGTGTTAAAAAAAAACAATAAATAAACTATGTTCAAAAAAAAATTTTAATAAAAAATGTTAAAAAAAAAATTTTAGAAAAAAGTTTAAAAATTGAAAAATAAAATAAAATAAATAAATAAAAAAAAAGTTTAAATGTAACAAAAAACATTATTTTTTTTTTAGCCTGAATTTAAGATTTTCAGGATTGAATTCGGGATTGAAAAAAATCAAGTATTTCATACTTGGTTTAAGCAAATCCGAGATTACCCCACTTCTGACATCGTTTCGGATTGAATGTGGACTAAATATCCCGGATTTTTTTTTTCTGTGTAGTAAAAAAACTCACAATCTTATTTTATTGAAGATAAAATATTTTTTATTTTGTATTTCATGAATAATTATACTCTCTCAGATCTAGGTGCTCATATCAACAGACAGACATGGCCACATATCCATAAGCCTGTTTACCCTTTGCATAATGGGCCTAAAATCAACAGCAACATTTTCAGTCCAACTCCAACTCCAACTCCAACTGCAACAACTTCGACAATGATGATGATGATTATGGGTTATGGGTTATGCTCGTCTAGGTATTCATTTGGGCCACGCTGCATTTTTTGGGGTGTGTACGCAGACAACGTTGCCAACAACAGCAACAACAGCAACAACAACAATAAGTTTGACAAGCACAACAACGAGGCGACAGAGGAAAGTGAAAAGCCTTAATTTGTTATAGACCAAAGACAATAACAACACGAGTCTTAACAACAGAGCTGAGGCAAGCCGTTGGGTTATTTTTAAAGCCATTTAAGTGGCTCTGAGAAGAGTGCATGAGTGGATGTTGTTGTTCTTATTGTTGTTGTTGTCATGATGGCTGTTGTTGTTGCTGTAGTAACTATGAGCACGTACTCGCATTGCAAGCCTCACATTGTTCTACGCGCTGGACGGATGGACATTTTTCACTTTGGCTGTCAAATGGGGAGACTTCGACAGCTTTTAAAAAAGGGCAGCAGCGCCACCACCACCACAATCACCACAGCATCACAGCACTAGGGGCCATGCCCACTCAGACTTCGATTCGGAATGCTGGAAAAAGGATGTGCTTCATTAGACCCTGTCTTTAGAAAATATAAAAGGTTAACTTAGTTTGTGTACTACAAAAAATTATAAGAGCTAGACACACTGAACTTGGTGTGCGCGTTCCTATATACATACGTATTTAACGAATTGAAAATTAAAAAAGCATTTGTCATCATATAAAAAAACTAAGCTGAATAGAAAAAAGAGATATTAAGCATTTAATAATATTCTCAGAGATTGTAAGAGCTAGACACACTAAACTAAGTATGCGCGATCTTTAATATTCAACTAATTAAAAAGTAGATCATTAACAATTAAAAAATTTAGCTTAAAATAAAAGAAGAGAAATTAAACATTTAAATGTCCAAAGAGTACAAAAGATAAATAATATAAATAATCGGGGGTGGCACAAAAATCGCTTTCGCGTGAATTTCACTTAAATTTGTATGACATTTGTATGAAATTAAAGTGAAATTCAAGCGAAATCGATTTCTGTGGCACCCCAGAATATCATAGGAATAAAATAAGAATAATAATATATATTTTTCCTTTAAATTTTTATTTTTTTTTTATTTAATATTATTTTATTTTCATTATATTAACTGTCTTTTTTACAAAACAAGTACAGGGTCTCTCACAGTCGAGTTAATTCGATCACAGTCTGTCGTACTAGTTTCTTTTTTAAGAGCAATTCAAGGTTTTGGGATTGAGACTGTGACTGAGACTGAGAGATTGAGATGGAGACTGTGACTTGGGCTCGGTCTCAGTCTCCAGCTCCGTCTCCGTCTGCGATTTGCCAGCTGATTGCAAAATAAGTGATTTGCGAACTTGCGACTGCGTGATAAGATGTAATCAGTCGAAGATCCGGGACAGACAATGCAGGCAATGCCCGATAGCATCCAGGATGTCTTTTTTGATGCCCCTTTTGAGAGAGATGAGAGACGGTAAAAGTCACATTACGCCTTTATAATTTGTCAATACATCGAGCGGACAATAAAGCGATTATGAGTGGCAAGTCGCAAGTTGTGCCAAGTTGGCAAGCAAATCCCATAAAGGCCAATCTCCAGCTGAATTTCAGAATCTTGCAGAGATCGGAATCTTGCGGAGGATTGCCAACGGCCAAGCGATGACTGCGTATGAAATACAATAATAATTTTATTTCAACTCAAATGGTCGAGTGATGAGCTGATGAGAAAATTAAAGCCGCCAGCGAACTCGAGCAACCATCAAGTTGAGCCTAAGCTTCTCCATTCTCCAAAGTCTGGACTGGAGACGCGCGCTTCAACTCGCACTGCAGAATTCAGATTTCACATTTCAGACTGAGACTCGAGGACTGAGACTGTGGTCGAGGCTTAATAACAATTCCATTAGCGGCTAATGTCTTCATTGCAAGTGTCAGTTATGGGGGCGCAGTTGAAAGTGTTGAGAAGAGAACTGCGAGAGACAGAGACAGAGGCAGAGAGAGGGGAGAATACGGGAATTTGTACCCTCCCTGTGTGTGACGCTAAACTGACTGTATTCTCCTCCTCCTTCTTCTTCTCCTCTTCCATCTCGACCTCGTTCTGGCTGCGGTTGCATCTGCCTCGACGTCTTGCTTGTCAGTTTAACACTTTGGTGAAACATCATCTTCAACTCTTCAGCTGCGAAAATCCTTTGAAGTCGCGAGACTTTGCCTACTGCGATTTTCAGCCCAGCATTCCAATATGGGGCAAAGGATTATCAGTTTGTGACAATGTCTGTACGATCAACTAAAGATCTCTTAGAGACTATTAGAGTTGGAGCAACCAATTTGATGACAATACTCCAGTTTTAAAAAAAACATACGAAAAACGTTCGATTCCCCATCAATAGTTTATTTAACCTGATATCTGTTTCTGTTACTGGTGGTCTACAAATGTGAAGCCTTCGTCTGCGGTCCAGAAAACTTTATGGATTACTTCATTACTGGGCATCTGAAAGTCCAGCAACTTGACGTTCGATGATTCCCAACTCGTTATTATAGCGCACGCTTGATTATTGTCCGAATTTATTGCAAATGCCTCCTGCACTAATAAGCTTGTTCTCAACTCGTTTCTCACTTCTCCTCCTCGCTTCTCCTCTTCTATCCTCGCCCCTTCCCTCCACTCGTCTCCTCGTCTCTCTTTTCTTCCAGGAGGACTGCTCACATTGGAATTAGCATTCAAGTGGCCAACAAATGCGAATATAATTGCTACCACGAAAAATGCATTGACTGAAAGGAAACGAGTGGAAGAGAGAGAGGGATAGTGGAGAGTGGAGAGAAGAGTGTGGATAACAGTGGGTTGGGGGATTGCTAATTGCCGACATCATTGGCGCACAAGTCGCTGCTCAACTCTCACACAATAATAAAGAAATTTATATTTTTGTAAGCGCAGCTCAAGTTCGTTGCCTAAGTCTTTTGTTTGGCCAGTTTCCATTTGGCCATTTCCGGTTCCGCTAGGGCGACAATCGCTACAGGGGATGGAACTGGGGCAGTCCGAGCACACAAACACACACACACCACACAGACGCACACACACACACACACATGCATACACATAGAAAGAGAGACAGCCTTGGAATTGCATCAAAGACCAAATCCCGACGCCGCCGCTGCCAAATGTAATTCGATACGTTTGTGGACAACACTGGCGCCGCTGCCCCCTCGGCTCCCCTCCCTACCTACCGTTCCCTGCTGCCCCCTTTTGGACAGTTGATTGCAGAGCTCTGAGCTGTGCCCGAGATGTGAGAGATGCGCTCCAAAAATGCTTGTATTTCAACAAACTCAATCTCAATTCCAATCCCTATTTTGACGACGATGATCCCAGTGCAGGGCAGACAGGAATCCATTAGAGACTGACAACAACAGCAGCAGCGACAACAACAACAACAACAACAATGCTGCATAATGAAACACGCGCTATGTGGCCATAATGGCAATGTTCTTGCCAATAGAATCATTGGCCATTCATCCATCCATCCATCCATCCATCTACCCATCATAGAGATGGGCATTGACTAGTGATGTAAAAATACATCAAAATATCAAAAGCATTCATATCTTTTAAAGATTTTTCAAGTTAATTAAATTGATTTTCATAGCACTACAATAATAATCCACAAAAGTTTGTTCATCCTGGTTCATTTTAAACACTGAATGATCGATATATCGGCATTATGATTATAATGACTTCAATATCGATACCCATTCCTAATGCATCGGTCGCATCCCCAACTTCAACTTCAGCTCCAACCTCAACTCAAACCCAATTTCAATCGCAATTCCGCACAAAGGCAACCATTAAAATATAATAATAGCTGCCATGGCTGCAAATGTTGTGCTTTGTTGTTGCTTTTCTCCAGCAACAACAACAGCAACAATAACAGCAACAACAATAGCAACAGCAGCTACTGTGGCCAAACAATTTGGACATGACACACCAAGGAAAAGGCAGCAACATCAACAGCAGCAGCAACAGTTGCTGCGATGCGATGATCGAATCTCATAATGCAGCCAGCGAGTGGGAGTGGAAGAGAGAGTGAGAGAGGTATAGAGAGAGAGGGAGAGAGAAAGAGGGGGAAAGGGAATAGAACGTCAAAGCTAAACAAGAACAATCTATCCAAATGTCCATCTATTGAGCAGATAAAACTTCACCATCGCCGTCTCCATCTCTGTCGCTGTCGCTGTCGCCGTCTTCCTTCTAAGTTCCCCTCCTCAACTTCACCCTCTATCCACAGTGGGGAAAAAGACTAGATTAGCTTACATATTTTAATTAATATCTTTGAAAGCAACAAACATTACGTATTTCTCTGTTTTCGAAAGTACATTACGTAAATCAAAGATTTTTTATTTATTTCAATTTTTTGAAAAAAAAAATTTACATTGAAAATGTGCTTAAATATCATAATATTTTTTTTTTTTTGTAACTAACCGATCACAGAGTATTTGGAAAAAATTTGGAATTTTAAAACTAAACAAAACTGATCGAAAAAAAAGCCAAATTCTTTATTATATAACACCCATATTAGAGCTATGATTATTTGAGTTAATAAGCAATTTTGGCCTGGATGCCCACTGTGCCCTCTTCCTCGATCCTTTTGCGTTGTGTTGTGTCTAGGGATTTGTGTGAGTTTTACACTTTGCGCAATCCTCAATCCTCAACTGCTGCCGATCGACTACAAACGGCGGCTGATGAAGATTAGCCTCCCTCCTCCCCTTCCCCTCAAAGTCCCCTCAAATTGAGCTAGCCAACTTTATGTTGCTGCTGCTGCTGATGTTGCTGCTGTTGCTGCTGCTGCTGTTGCTGACGTTGATGTGCCACCAGCAACATGGAGCCATTTTTTCAGCCATTGTTTCGACGCGTCGTTTGAATGGTTCGCGTTGTTCTCGTTGTTGTTGTTGTTGTCCTTTTAGCATCAAAAGAGATTTGCATTTTATCGCATTGCATTCGCCAGCGGAAATAACAAAATCAACAGGCAACAACAACAGCAACAACAACAACGTCGTCATTGTCGTTGTCGTTGTTTGATACCCGCTGACAGCAACGACAGTTGCTCAGTTTCTCAATTGAAGTTTTGGAGCTTGTAGCTTCAGTTAAAGCCAAAGAAGAAGAAGAAGAAGAAGCAGAAAAAGCTGAGGCAGAAGCTGAAGAAGAAGCAGAAGCTGGCGGATGTTCAGTCATTTTCGGCAGGCTGTCAGTTAATTGAAATATTCGTGCAGTCCGCACTCGGGGCGATTCTGTTGAATCAGTAGCGAAAAGAATTACAAAATGTTCAATACTCACAGTAATGATAAAAAATACTCGAAACGAGACGAACTTTAGCATTTCAAACCAATTATCTAAATTTTGAATTATTGCTAAATATGTAGGCATTAATTAAAATTTATGTAACTATATAGAAACAAACTATTTTTTCCAGAGCAATTTATAAAATACAATAATAAATGATCGATTCCATATAATTTTTCAACTTCCATAACTTCCATAATTTATCAAAATAGACTATGATAACATTTCTTTGAACAATCTTGGAGCTGTGCACAATGATAAGCATTGAACCGAAAACATTGCTCCACAAATATAAATACACTGCACTAAAAATAATATAGTTTTATAAATTAAAATAAATAACAAATATTTCCAATTTTATATTTTAAGATGGAAAATTTCTTTCGCTATTTCAACGAAATTGTCCACAGTGCTTCGTCGTCGTCGTTGTCGTCATGATCATGATCATGATCAATGTCAGTTGTCAGTTGCTCATTAATGATTCGCTTAGGAACCGAAAAGAGCGAGATTTGCATTGAAGCTCGCAACTAAGCGGCGATCAAACACAAACCACAAAACGTGTTAATGTGCCAAATGAAACGATGCAAACAGTTGTCAGTGGAATCTGTGGATATGTGCATTATAGATGGGCAGAAGAATGAGAGGGGGGAGGGGGGAAGGGGTAAAGGGGGCAAAGCTGCCACAAGGAGCAAAGCAACCCGCTGTGCCACAAAGTTAAACAGAATCAATTTATAAATCAGCGCACAGCGCGGCTTTAAAGGTCAACGATAACAACAGCAGCAACGGCAGCAGCAGCAACAGTTGCTGGCAACTGGCAACAGCAACTGGCAACTGGCAGCCCGGAGAATGTCTCTCTCCCTTTCTCTCTCTCTCACTCTCTCTCTCTCTGGAGGGGATTGGCCAGGCCAGACTCTTCCTCTGTCCGCGATGAGCAATTTATTGTGTCAAACTCAATTATACTCGTGTGATATTTTTGTTGGCCACAAAACCAAATAAAATAAGAAAACAAACACAACAACAACAACAACAGTGGCCACAAAAAAAGGAGCAACCTAAATTCTCGAAATGCTGCAGCTTTGGCCCGCGAGAGATGCAACAACAGAAAGAACCGAAACAAAAGTCCCCAGGCCAAAGACAGAGAATTGGGAACTGAGAACTGCAGCCGAAATGAAAGAAAAAAGCAAAAAAGTAAAAAAGCAAAAAAACGAACGAAGAAAAGTTACAGATAAATGAGCTGAATCGTTTGGCGAAAGGCGCAATTCAACTGCCAAAATAACAAAAGCCCAAAAAAAGCCAACACAAAAATGAGAAAAACAACAACAAAAAGGGAACACAACAACGAGAAGAACAAAAAGTTTTGAGAAAAGTTCAACCACTATGTTAGTTGATTTCTTGATGCCCTTTAGAGGAATTGCGAATTCCATTCAATATTTGTCTCTTATTATTTAATAAAGATAATCAAAACTTTCCCTGGAATCGTTAAAAAGTTTACAAATTTATTTCAAATTCTAAAATATTTATTAGTTTAAATTTAACTAGATTTCAAAAAAACGTGCCTTAAAAATTAACTTGATATCTGTAAGAAATAATCTTTTTTAATTGAATTTTTGATAACTTAAACTCTTTAGTTTAATCAAATTTATAGTTGTAGTTGAAAAAATATTATTAAATAAATAAGGCGCATATATGATGAAATATAATTAGAAGTTTTCTTTTTATTTGTTGCCGTATTTGGAATTAAATGGCTTTTTTAATAGGCTTTTTTTATTAAATTTATTCTGACTATAATTCTATTTCGGTATTTATTGTCATAAATTAATAGTTGAAATAGTTGAAATTAAAATATTTAGGCTGCATACATATTTCAATTATTTTTGCATTCATTTGAAATGTTAATAATGTTATAATTTCTACTCTAAGCTGTAGCTCATTGCCCGATTCGCACTTAACAATTGATTTAAAAAGAAACAGAAGTTCGACTGCAGTTTAAATAAAAACCACAAGCTTCGCCTTCTTCCTCTCCTTCTTCTCTTTCACCTCTTTTATTGCCAACTCCCTCTTCAGCTCGTTCTCAATGCTGTTTCCCTTTGGAGCAGCTCGCGACCAGGCAACACTTTTCACTTTTTGTTCACTTTTTGTTGTACTGGGCAGCCCAAGAATTTCACGTTGACACTTTTAAGTGGACATCAAGCAATTTATATTTCCACCTCTCTCCCCCTCTCTCTCTCTCTCTCTGTCTTTCAGAGACACAGCTGCACCACAGAGTTCGAGTTCGGATTCGACTTCAACTTGGGCTCTTTTTGGAAATTTACAGTTGAGACAGAGTTCTGCTTTGAGGGGAGGGAACCTCTGTGAGGGGGGTGCGAGTTATGCGATCTTTGGACTCTTAACGATTCGCTTTTGTTGTTCTTTTTCTCTGCTCTCCTCTTTACTTTTGTTTTCTTCAGTTTTTTATTTGTGCTCGTCCTGCAGCGCGGGGTCAGAAATTCAGTTAATTTAGCGAGAAATGTACAAAAGTTGTCAGCAACTGTGAGATGAGAAGAACAAGCAGAGAAAAAGAAGAAGCAATGAAGGGAAAGGAGGCCAGGACAAAAGAGAAGAAGAGTCTTCTATCAAAAAGAGTGCATTGCAAATATGCGAAACAGTTGCATCAAAGGACACAATTAGGCTCTCGATTCTCCAATCTCCATTCTCCATTCTCCATTCTCCATGCTCCACTCCCGAATCCCCATCAAAGGCTCCAAAGCCGACTTTAGATCTTTGACAATGCGCGTAATCAAGTATAAACAAAATCCAAGCGGAATTTTTATTGCTTATTATTGGCAAAGCTTTTGTTAAACTGTCCCCTTTCCACTTTGCACTTTCCTCTTTCCCCTCTTCCGTCTTCACTAACCACTGGCGACTGCATTTCGCATTTCACAGATTTCGCAAAAACCAACAACAACAGCAACAAGTAAGAACGCTGCTAGATTTTTAAATGCCCTGTAATTCCATAAAAAAATAAAGTTCAAAAAAAGGACAACAACAAAATTTTGAAATGTAAAAATTAATGAAAATTAAAAATTAAATAAATTAAAATGAATCTCAGTAGTACTTAAACCATCATTTAGATATTAAAAGCATTTTTCCATAAAACGATCTGTTTGTTAACCAATCAGATTAACCCATTAATGGCTGCCCATGGATCGGCTGGTACGATTTTGACGAAATTTGGAAATGTTTCTAGGCACACATAGAAGTTGAAAGAAACAAAAAAAAAATTTGTATCTTCAAATTTAATTTTTCGATTTCCATACGTTTTTCAGCTATTTTCGATAACATTTTGTATGCAGAAAAATAGCTAGATATTCACCTGTAAAAAACTACAAGTATAACAAGGATAACTAAACTGTTCAAATTTTATACTTATATTTTATTATTTCTCTTTACTATGAAATAAATTTTGCCTCGATATCTCTCACATGCCCCGAGCTAGAATTTTTAAAGTGTCAATACTTTTTGGGTATTTAAATACCCAATAGCCGTTAATGGGCTAAGCACAAAAGTATCAAATTTGCATTTCCTGTGTGCAAAAATCGCCATATAGAAGGAAAGAAAGCCCGTTCACTTGTCATTATGATTCTGATTCTGAACAATGGCAAATTTGCAGTGACCTCCGCCTCGAAAAGATCGCTCTCTTCCTCTTTCCCTGCCCCTCTCCCTTTGTGGAGTCTGTGGGTCTGTGAAATCAGATCCTGGGCAAAATCATTCGCACAATCAGCGCACACAAATCGCAATGATTTCTCATTTTAATCAATTAAAAAGTCAACGGCCGAGGCCTGTAAAGCTAACTGTAAATCGCTGACACTTGCCGAAAATATGCCAACAAAAAAAACATTGCGAATCTGAATCCGAGTTGGAATCGGAATCGGAGTTGGAGTCCAAGTCCAAGT
>JBAMBJ010002329.1:0-38260 GCA_037043495.1 Drosophila recens | reverse complement strand
CGTGAAAAGAAGTTAATGCCAAAATGATATGTGAAAACCAAAGACCAAAAACCAATAACCAAAGACCAGACTTATTGATAGATATACAAGAAATACAAGTATTTACGTTTAGTTTCTTTTCATCAAACGAATTTCGATTTGAAGAGGGTATGATAGACAGCTGAAAATAAATATTAAATAAATTCATATAATTAATAAGGAATATATTACATGCTTTTTTGCTTCATTAAAAATCTATTTAATTTTATTCATGTTATATTATTAGGACTTAAATGTATTCTTCTAATTTAATTTGTAAGTCCATTTAATTTAATGGAATGTATATTGTATTGTTTTTAAAGCATTCAACAAATATTTTGACGTTAAAAGTCATGGATTTCTTAGTCTTAAGAATTTGAGATTTCGCAGATTTGAAAATATTTACTGAAAATACATTCCAAATGTAAGCAGTTCTATGATATGTCTATTATAAAATTATTTTTTTTAAATAAATGTTCATAGTTTTTATTTAAATAAAAAATCAATTTAATTTAATTCAATCAATTTTGCACTGTTTTTAAAGCTTTCAACTAATTTTTTGCAGATTTGAGAAGCATTACAGAAAATAAATTTCAAACAGGGTATCTGCCAACCAATCCATTTTCATTGTATTCATTTTTTTGGCTTTTCTATGGGCTGCTTGAAATTTAAACAGTCATTGGCTGGCTTTGTTCGCAACTTGTTGTCCATTGAATGTTGTTGGCACTTTGTCGAGTTGACGAGTTGCCTGACGATGATGGAATATAAGAAGAAGAGTTGACAAAGATCTAACTATCTGTGTTTAGTCAGCTTGTCTCGACTTGTCTCACATAAATAATGAACTATGCTGATTATTAGGTGACTTATGCAAAACTTGACTTGAAATCAAAAAAGAAAAAACGAAAAAATGCTGAAAAATCACTGCGATTAGTTGATTTGAGTGTTTATGGGCGTTCGCAGCTACCAATGAGCTACTTGGCCATAAATCAAACGCGTGTTGCCAGCAAAATAAAAAATCGATCGTCACTCAGAATATTTCCTTACTTTTTTACACCCTCAATTTTCATTTTCCCCTTCAGCTTCAAGCTGCAACCTGGGGTTAAAAAAAACTTACAATAAACGTATGCACAATGATGGTAAAAATTTAAGAAACGAGAGTCATTTTGACATTTAAAACAAATTTTTAATAAAATGATGAAAAAGCTGCGCATGATTTTAGAATTTCGTTGTTTTGTTAAATTTTGGAACATTGCTAAAAAGGAATAAAGTTAACTTAGGAAACTAAAATGTAATTGTGGTTTCTATAATATTTTCCATCAACATATGCATACAAATATGTGAAAAGAGAAGAAGGAGACGGAGAACAAGGAAAGCATAATAATACTTTGTGTTTTTTGTGTTGTGCCGCCAATGTTGAGTTGCCGTCGTTCGGTGGCCATAAAACTGCAACATTGTAAGATGTTGATGAGCTGCCACGACATCAAGAAAAGACAGTTCGACAGTCTGTCTGTCTGTCCGTCTGTCTGCCCGTCTGTTTGACTCTCGGCCACACAGTTATTGATTAAGGGCCATAACGAAAGCGAAATGCAAGCGAAAAAGCCAAAATTGCTGATTGAAAGCCAGTAAAAAATCACAAGGCGAAGAATCCAAAAACACAGCCACAAACAGAATCAAAGAACCCAAAAAAATATGTGTCGAAAGCATCCAGGAAAAATAACTGATGTTGTTGCCAGCAATTTCGCGTAATTGCAGTTGGCCAAGAAACCGAAGAACGAACCAAAGTTACACCCTTTTTTTTGCCTGATTCCTGATTTCTGTTTTTCAATACCTGATTCTGCCCTCAAAATGCCCTTGAGGAAGAGCAGCAATATCTACTTGCTACTTGCTGGACAACCCTTTGTAATTTCTAGATTTTTCCCCAAGGTAAACCACACCAGTGACATCAGAAGGTGACCCACTTTGAACCACTTTGACCCACTCGACAGTTTCAGTTACTCAGAATTTGGCAACTTTGGAAAAAGTCGTAAAATGACACTTTTTGTATTGTTGATTTTGGTTATTGGACTCTTTTGCTGTGTTTTAGTTTTTTAGATTTTTAAATAGGAAATAAAATCTTTTAAATTATAAATAATGTTTATTTTTGTTTGGCAATATTAATAAATTATTTTATTTATTCGTAATTTAATGTAATATGATTCTTAATATTTACTTAATTTTTATATTAATATTTTAATTTCTTTCATTTTTGGTTGGAGAATTTTAAAATATTATTTTGTTTATTTCGTATATCAAAGTCTTACTGATACGTCGATTGATCTTCTTTATTGTTATTGGCATTAAATCTTTTTCGATATCCATATCGATACTTTTTTTCCGATGCCATTTCCTACTCAGTTGAGAGATCAGATTTGTAATTAATATAACCATAGAGGGCCTTTAATCCTCGGCACGCCAAAGGCTGTTCATTGTTTCTGCAATATATTCGATATCAGTTATTGGGAACTGTAGGAGTTTTTTGTGAAATTCATAAATTAAATCAAGTTAATATTTCAGTGTCGCTTTGGTGCAACACCCTGTAACACCTACTTGCTCAGAGAGATATTAAAATGCTTAATTGAATTTGTTCAAAGCACAGACACAACACAAAGCCAGAATTAAAACGCGTCGAGCCCGAAGATAAAAGAGAGCATTTTAGCTTCCTACCTTCGTGGTTTCCTGCACAACTCCATAATCGGCGTGTAAGTTCACACTGTGGCTCTGACTCTTTTGGGCCACAAAGACTGAGGACTGTGTGGTTCATAAACAAACGCAAACATTTATTGCCGCTGATTGTTAATTTGTGAAGCGATAACGCAGCCAAGTCCATATCCTCGACTGACTCTGGAACCCACATCGAGCGACCTCAATAAGAACAAAAAATGCGTTTATTTTCACAGTGCGAACTTGTGACACCAGCTGATGCTGATGCTGCAGCTGAAGTTCAAGTTGAAGCTGAAGCTGAAGCAGCTCAAGAGTTTTCGCTTGGCATTCCGCCAGTTGCTTTCCCTGTTCGCTGCTCTGATCACTTGATATCGATAAACTCATCCTCTTTTGAATGTCCATTATTGTAAGCGTAGAAGGGTATATTGCATTTGTTGCAATGCATGTTCAATTGCATAAAAAATGCGAAACTATGATTGTCAAAAAAAAAACACTTGTGTTTATGATATGGTAAAAATATTTATTTTTATTAATAAATAATTTTTTTTATTATGAATTATCTTAATGTTTTTTTAACTAGCAACAGAGCTTTAAGCGGATTTTTTCATTTTTATCAATTTCAGGTTTGTGTTTATATTCTTTAAAAAAACTAGAAGAGCTAGACTAATCAAATTGGTCACAATCATCTTATAAACACCTGGATCTAAGCGACTTTAAGAGCTAGACTTACAGAATTCGGTGTACAATTGATTTTTATATTGGCGGATATCAATGTCCGCCATTCTTTTGCACAAACAATTCAATAAAGAACCAGTCTAGATCTAGTAACAAAAGAGCTAGACACTCTTAAGTCAAAGTACAGAAGCTTATGGACATTGTAGTACTCTTACTCCCGAAATATGAGCAAAGCTACAATACATCCACAGCTTTTTAAGTCAACCTTAATGGTGAACATGTCTATTTATCATTATTAATCATCAAATTTAATCGCATCAAGATCGGATATATATAAATGTAGTTATGGCTTATTTAATTTTTTTAAATGTTGAGATCTTTTTAATTTTTGTAGTAATTGCTATAACGCTGGAGTACAAAATGCATAGCTAGCTTAAAAATAAATTTTTAATCGACTAACGGGTATCCTATAGTCGGGTATACGATTTTTTTTTTTTTTTTTTAAATTTTGCTTACACAGCATCGATTCAGTCGCACATTAGCACGCATGTCGTTTCCTGCACCACACAAATGACATGACAAATGCTTTTGACCAGAGTCCGGCAAAACACAGAAGAAGAGTGAGAGACTCGGAGGCTCTGAAGACACCCAAAGGAAACAACAACAACAACAGCAATTGAGCCAGGTTAACACTGTCCATCTTCTGCTCCGTCTTGGCCATGATTGTTGTTGTTGTTGTTGTTGGTGTGCCAGCTTTTGTTGTTCAATTCAATTTATTGTCGAAAGTTCGTAGTTGAAAGAACATTTTAATTTGGCTGCGATCTCAGGTTGGGACTCGGAATCGAGAATTGGGATTGGGATTGCGGTTGCGGTTGCGGTTGCTTGAAGCTGCTTTCCTTATAGTTTATGTGGCATGCAGCTGAAGTTGCGGCACATTGAGCCTTAAATTCAAAGCTCGCTGGCAAATTGAACTTGGCTTGATCCACGACATGGTTGAGAATAAAGCAGAGAATAAAGATGAGAATGAGGATGAGAGGATCGGAGGATGACCAAATGCGAGGCGACGATTAAAAAGTAACTGTTTTCGGGCAGGGTGTCGAAGTTGCAGTTGAAGTTGGCTTTATTTAAACCTTTATTTATGCACTTCTTAGCCCAGTACCCCAAGTGAACACAGGCTTATGTTTTTGTGTGCTCAAATATAGTTTTGTTAATTTGATAAGAAATTGAATTTAACCAAACATAATTTTATAGTTAGAGCTTTAAGATTTGGAGCACGGGATAGGGATCGGATCATTGTATTAAATTAAATTTAATCTAAAATTAAATTAAAGCTTATTAGCATTAGGATTTCTGAAAGTTTTTCAAACAAATTCACAGGACTTTATATGAATATCAAATCGTTGGTGTAAAACAAATTTTCAGTTAGGGTTGTCGCGTTCTTTTTTATAATATTATTTTTTCTTAGTTTTATTTATTTTTTTACTTTAATTTCTTTTAAAATGTTTAATACTGGGCTTCTAATAGTCGAGCACCTCCAGTGGTTCTGTCCCTCTCCCCATCGCTGATATTTTCTACCTTCTCTTTCGCTCTGCAGATATTTCTGTATTGTGTTCTGTTTACTTTACAGCTGTTGCTCCTTTTGTGGCTTCATTTCTGCACAAATTCGACAAATTTATTTGCAAGTCTTGCTCGTCTTTCTCGCCTCTTATTCCCCCTTCTTCCCCTTCGTAATCTTCTTCTTTTGGCTGGGGCTGTGGTTGGCGTGTTTATTGGGGAATTTATGACGTGTTCCCCGTGGCTCGTTAGTCGAATTGTGAGTGGTAACCTCTGACAGCCATCAATTGCCATCAATCAATTATTGGACATTGTGGCCAAGTCTATCTAAGGCCTAACTGTACATGCAGCCAACACACACACACACACATACATACATATATATATATATATGTATATATCAAAGTCGATGCTCGGAACCGTTGAACAAAACTGCGCCTGCTTACCGGATCATAAATTTGTGCATGCGTCTCATTAAACAGCAAAGGGAACAAAAGTATCAGATTACTCAACAAGAGAACTCTATACAAAGCGAAAGAGAGAGAGGGAGAGAGGGAAGGAGAGAGAGAAAAGCATTTGCATCTACATATTTCATTACTTCCACAGAAGAAACCGAGACTGAGATTCTGTCTCTCTTTCTCTGGGCATTCTTGATGGACACGAAAGTGGATCGATGTTGGCATGTTTGAAATTTTATACACATGGGAGGCGGATTAAGAGATTTTAAGCTGCCAAAATGACTCTCCAACTTAGGCAGTGGTCAGGGGAAAGAGGAAGAGGAAGCAGCAGCAGTGGGAGGCAATGGAAATGAAGTTTAAATTTGTGTTCGCCTTAAGCGACGGCTGCCAAAGTATTTGTCATTCATTCACTATGCGATCTGCTTGATGCATTTTTGCTGCAGTTGAATGCACACTGAAAGAAAAACATTCTGTTATTAAATATTAAAATTATATATTTTATATTGACAGAAATCATTAAGTAGATTATTTAAATAGTCAGTTTTAAAAGCAGATTTAAGTCAAATACTTTTCATGTTCAATAGATTCTAGCTTGCTTTTTTCGTCTTGCTGAGACAGCGGGAAGGGACAGCAAATTAAAGTTAACAAGACAAAGTGTTAATGAATTATTTGGAGGACACGTCGCAATGTGGCCAACAAAGGAAAGCAAACGAAACGAAACGAAACAAAACGAAGGGAGACAAAAGTCAAACTAAACCGCAGACGACAACGAGGCCATTCCCTGAAGGTTGTTGTAGTTGTTGTTGTTGTTGCTGCTGTTGCTGCAATCGACATTGGTGCACAAATGAATTTCATTAAAAACTGCAACAAACATTGTCGACAATTAAAAAAGCTCAAAGCCACAAACCGTCGGTGTCCATGTCCATGTCGATGTCCAGTCGTTTCAATGTTGCTGGTTGCCTGTTTGGTTGTTGGTCGTTGGTGTTGCCAGTTGCCTCTGGTGTCTGGGGATTGCGGATTGGGGATGAGCTTCCGGACGAGCGCAGGCTCAACTCAACTCACACTTCTGTTCAGTTTCAGTTCTGTTCAGAGTTTCGCACTATTTTTAGGCTGCGCGCAGGAGCAAAAACAAAAAGCAAACTTGAAACGTTCAACGAGTCGAAACTGAAAGTGGAAAGGAACTCGAACTCGAACTCTCTGGAGTATTGGCCAGTTATTGGCAGCGAACGCACAGTGGTCAAAAAATATAAAAAATATAAAATATAAAAAAAATAAAAATAAATAAATGAATAACGTATTTATAAATTTTTCAATTTGTCCCACTGTGCCTCATTCCCATTACCATTAAGTTAACGTTTGCCAAGATCGTTCCCAGGCAGAACGAAAGCGAGCCTGCCACCAATCAGGCAAATTAGCAAACATTTAATTTCAAATGCGTTTTCAAGTTCGTTGCCTAAGTCTTTTGTTTTTGCGGCAGCAATTTCGCAGCATCGAATGCAACTATTTGCACTGCTCTCCACTCGTGTTGGCAATCAGCCTAAAATTAACCAACTTGATGCGCATTAAGCGTGCACCCAACAACAACCAGCAACAACAACAACAGGAGTTGCAGCTGCAACTGCAACTTCAACTTCGGCAGCGGGTGTATTTCCACTTGGAATGGCAAAGATGCGTGCGTGTTAAATTGCTTGCCACTTGAGCTTCGGTTGCGGGTTCAGTTTGAGGTTCAACTTTAGTTTGTTCTTCTTCCCTTCTTCTTCACTTTTCCCTTCGCCCTTCTTCCTTGTTTGCTGTGGGGAGTGGCTAAAAAAGCTAAAACAAGCTAAACATTTTGCATAATCAAATATTGATCTTTTGCATTCTTCTCTTTCCCAAGGATCTGACTTATTGTATTTATGTGCGTATATGTGTGGGAGTGACTGTAATGTCGCTCTTTAATCACAGTCAGAGCCATTTAAAACACTATAAAAATTTAAATTATTCCATTTAAAATCGGAAACGCTGCGGAAACGGCCAACAAATTAAATATGCAAATTAACAACCAAAAAAAAACTCAAATCTCCCATTGAAAAAAACAAAAAAAAAACAAAAAAAAAAACAACAATGGATAGCAAATCATTGCTGTTGACATTTGGTTAAAGTTCATTAAACGCTACGCACAACAAAAGCCGCCAAATACAGTCAAACCTCGACATAACAAACTGGGAAATCTTTTTTATATTTGAGGAAACTAAATTATTGTGCTATTATTAAAGGAGGAAAATTACAAAATATTCAAATAAAAATGAAAGGATAATGAAGAAAACGCCAATTTTAAATTGTAAACTAATAGTAAAATAATAATCTATTTTAAAATCCAATTGAATTAAAATGCAACTTAACTTTTTTGATGCTAATTTCTCACACTCTTATGTAAACAAATCTTGAAATCAAACTGATTATTTGAATGATGGTTAACAGGGAAATTGAACTGAATTGAATCACGTTATTTTGTCAAATTTTTAAACAGTATTAAATAGGTTTTAAGTAAAAATCATGAAACTAAAAAAATTATTTTTCTGAGTCAATTTCAAAATTAAAAAAAAAAGTAATCGTTTCTATTAATTTTAACATCAGCGTAAATACGAATGTGCTGTGATTGTGAGCGTGGTGACAAAGGCAATGGCGATGGCAATGGCGATGATGATGATGATGGCAACTCTGTTGGCAACTGTGACTGTGGCTGAATGAGCAGCTAAAGCCAAATAAGATGGCGCAAGTAATGGCAACGGCTTCTCGGACTTCTGGACAACTGAACAGATCGAGGGCCACCAGCAGCGCGATCATCAGAAGAAACTCTCTCATATATAAAAAAATAAAGAAAAAGAAAGATGTTGCCCCCTCTGTGAATCATAGTCGCTGTGATTGTTGTTGTTGTTGTTGTTGTTGTTGGCAAAGACATTGGCAACATTTTTGCGGGCCGTTGACAACTTAATAAATTTTGAGTGAGCAGCTCGAGCGATGAGAGAACTGAGCATTAAGCGATGAGAGACGCGTGACGAACGAGACAAGAAATTTCTTCAGTTGCCCAAGTTAGTTGATTGGCTCAACTAGTTAGTTTAGCTTTGTTAGTTGGCCAACTCGACTCGACTCGACTCGACTCGTTGGCTGTCCATCTTAGTCTCAGTCTCAGTCTGCTCAGTTGGTTATTAAACGCGCATATTTCTAATAATTTGCTCAATGTCTGTGGAGACATTTCCTCTATTTATCAGAAACGCATAAATTTCTGAAATATTTCTCAGCGACAACCACACGATGAACAACCACAAGCAACAACAATACCAACAACAACAAACGTGCACAATAAATAACAAGTATGAGCGACAGAGTGCAGAGAGGCTCGACTGTTAGATGCCCAGCAGCTGTTTAAATAATAACAAAAGCAAAATTTTTAAAATTTGTTAAGATAACTTGAATTTTCCACAAAATGCACCAAAAGTCTATAAAAAATTTGATGATTACTGATATTTGATAGGTGATAAATGTATTTTGGTGACTTGTCAAGAACTTATAAGCCTGTGTATTCAGTGTGTACAGGGTTAAAGTATATATACTCGCAAATAGGAGGACGAGTGCGATTTGCACACGTGCATTTAACACGATCGAACTGGAGTTGCAGTTGATTCTTCATCTTATTCTGCCTCTTGCCGCATTTCATTTCAACACCAAACGTAAATTTGTACTTCTTCTTCAAAGAAGAGGCCATGTTGTTGTTGTTGTTGTAGATGTAGTTGTTGTTGCTGCGCGCTGAAAAGAGATTTATGTTCATTATAGATTATTTCTGTCTGATGATGTTAATTTTGTTGCATTTCTCGCATTTGCTGCATGCACCATGTTCTCAGTCTCAGAGTCTGTGTATTTGTGTGTGTTTGTGTTTGTGTGTGTTGCACGTTGCACATTGCAAGTTGCAAGTTGCCGGCTGCCTGTTGTTACCGTTGCATTCAGAAAGGAAGTTAAGAATTCACAGCTGTCTCATAAATGTTGTTAGACCCCGTACTTTAAAAAAGTATAGGGGTCTATTAACTTTGTCACAAAAAAAAATGTGCGTAACAGGCAGAAGGAGGCGTGGCAGACCCCATAAAGTATATATATTCTTGATCAGCATCAACAGCCGAGTTGATATAGCCATGTCCGTCTGTCCGTCTGTCCGTCTGTCCGTCTGTAAGAGCGCCTAGATCTCAGAGACTATAAAAGCTAGAGACTTCAAACTTGGTATGTAGGTGCGTCTATATTGTAAGCAGATCGAGTTTGTTTTAGATTTTGGCCACGCCCCCTTAAACGCCCACAAATTAGAAAATCTTAATTATAAGGACAATTTTAAAGATAGACATTCCTTATTAAGCATAGACGAAGATATTGTTACTTTCCATATGTGCTGAAAATTTCATCGCGATCGGATAATAAACAGAGAAGATATTGAACAACTAAATTCTCCTTTATTTGCCATACTTTAGCAGCAACAACAACAATCAATGAATACAATTAATTACTTTTGACTTACAGTCCAGTAACAATGAAATCTATTACTGGACAGTGGATTTCAAAGAGCGACTGTGGCGCAACGTGTAAAGACGCCTAGTTTTTTGCTTACATTGTCAGTTGTGTCAGGGGGTCGCGGGTTCAAATCCTGACACGGACAAAATTTTTTTTGTTTTTAAAATCAATTTTTTTGTGTTATGTTGATATTTTATATAAGTGTTGCATTTTTATCAATTCAAAATGTTAGTATTTATTATTTGACCAATAAAATTAAGTTGTTAGCAGATGATCCCCAAATGTTTTTTTTAATGTTATTAAATTTTAAAATGATGTTGCAGAAATCATAACTGGCAAAGAATAAATCATTGTAGTCTTAACATATCTGCATTTTGCATTTGTAAAGTTGGCTTCGGTGGCCTAAGGGGCAAAGTTCCCAGTAAATTAGCAATTAGTCGCGGGTTCAACTCCCAGCGAGAGCAAATTTTTTAATTTTTTTTTTAATATTTGCAGACTTTTTAGATCATATGTAGGTCCCGAGCTCGAATCCCGGCTTGAACAGACTTTTTTATTTTTAAGATTTATTAATGTTTTCCTGACATTTTATATATGTTGCAGTTACATCAATTCAATGTTAATATTTGATTTTTTTTTGGTTTATTATTAAGAGATGTGGGAAATGCTCTTATCGCTTTCTTGCTTTCTCTAATGCTTAAATCAATTTATTTTGTGCATCTGTTAAATTTGATGATGTGCTTTACTAAATCATTTATTATATCTTTAATGTAAATTGATATACGTATCCTCAATATATTTGGGCGAAAATATATATATATATTAAAATACATTAATTGTTTGTAGCGACTTATATTACATGACTTTAAGCAGTGTTTGCTTTTGCATAGTAAGTACGGGGTCTTCGACAGTCGAGTACCGCTCGACTGTAGCACCGCCGACTAGTTTTAGATTGTTGTTGTTGTTGTGGTTGTTGTTGCTGCTGCTGGGTGTTGCACGGTCATTGCATGACAACATTTGATTTGTTGCACGCACGCCTTGGCAACATTGTTGCTGGCTGGCGAATTGATTCCACAATGTTGCCAACACGATTAGCACATGATTTTTTCAACATTTGCGCATTAAATTTTAAGTATTTTGATGTTCTTGATTATTTTCGAGTTCTGGGTGAACTAAGCTTAAGAATTAACAATGAAAAATGTAATTTTAAAGACCAAAATGTTTACTAAATTTATTTGTTTTAGTTTACTTAACATCCAATCCCTGACTTAATCCTTGGATTGGAGTTACATTTAATTTAAAATGAATAGTTATTAATTTCACAATATTTGATTTTTGATATTTTTGACTGCAATTATTATTGTTTTATTATTATTTACTTTGATAAAAAAACTAATGCTCTATCTCTTTCTCTCTTTCACAGGTAAGCTGCAAATTGCGTAATCTGATTGATTGTCGGAATCCGTATTAAGTTTAGACTACACTTCTGAGTGCACAGTGAGTATTGGGTGACTCTTTACGTGTCGCCTGTCAGACGTCTGTCAGCACGCATCGTGACGTGAGCTGAGTCGATGCCGCCTTTTGGCCCCCTCACTGACCACGCCCTAACGCCCCTCTCCTCTCCTCTAGACCGACAATTGATCAGCTGAAATCAGGCAGCCATAATAATGCCATGTTCCCTTTGTGTTACACGTCACTCGACGGAGTCGCCGAGTTCTAGATTTTGAAGTCTTTCTGTGGCATGCAATAAAACACATTCCATTTGTGGCACAGAAAGTCATAAATACGAATGTCTCATTCTCTCTTCATCTCTTTAGTTATGTTAAAAAGACTTCTAAAACCGAATAGCTTCTCAAAATAATATTTGACAAGATACATATACAGAAAAAACGTACAACTGTACACTGCGTAATTAATTCCTCATTCTTCTTACCTAATAAAAATAGCATTTTGCTCATAGACGTGTTTGCTATTATAGTATTTTGTTTATACATACAATTTTGTATCGTTCGTCACAAAATTGTATATCAGAAATTTTGGAGCAGGGAAATGTTGTCGTCACTAGATTTATTTTATAAAATTTGAAGCTAGTTTCAGAATCAATAAGTCTTCATTCTGTTTGACGCCCTAATGTCGACTGTGCCTCACATTTTATGATCGCGTTGACAATTTTATTAACGCTGGTCTTTTTAACAGGCACGCATAACTTGGACAGATAGAGAGACGGACAGCCCACGCTGTGTGTGTGTGTGTGGAGCACAGATTTATGAAGGCCATAACAATGAATTGAATATGACATTGATTGCTATCGATAGAGTTGTGGTCCGTTCTTTTTTATCGCATCGCATCTCATCGATGCATATGGAAATGCAGCTTGGCATTGTGGAAGAAACTGATAAGCGGCGTCTTCTCTAGTAGATCGACAAATCTACAGTTCTACGAGCAGAGCTCCCGCTGCGAGCTTAAGCAATCACAATCTCCTGGCTCATATATCAAAATGCTTGACGTGTATATTTCATTTCCCCTTTTGAGAAGAGGGAACTCAACTCGTCTCGCCTCGTATGCACTATATAATTAATTTCATCAGCTGCAATCAAAAGCAAATAGGGACAGCAATAAAGGAGGAAAGGGAAGAGACAGAGGGTGATGGGGTATTACCCAGTCAGCTTTTCTTTGCTTAAAATCTAACGTTTGTTGCCTTTGACTAAGTGGAGAGTAGACAAAAATTAAAGAATAATTAAATAAAATAAATAAAATAAATAAAATAAATAACTAAAATAAATAAAATAATAAAATAAATAAAATAAAAAAAAAAAATAAAATAAATAAAATAAATAAAATAAATAAAATAAATAATATAAATAAAATAAATAAAATAAATAAAATAAATAAAATAAATAAAATAAATAAAATAAATAAAATAAATAAAATAAATAAAATAAAATTGATAAATAAAAAAATAAAATAAATAAAATAATTAAATAAAAAAAATAAAATAAATAAAATTAATAGATTCATAAAATAAATAAAATAAATAAAACATATAAAATAAATAAAATAAATAAAATTAATAAAGCTAATAAAATAAATAAGCTAATTTATTTTGATTTTAACCCTCTAATGCCCACGTAAAAAAAGAAATTTGGGCAATCACTAATTTTCAGACAAAGAAAAAACGTAGTAAATCTCATCGTAAAGCGGTAAAAGAAAAACTAGCTGATGGATCATTTAGTTATTCTTTAAGTTTTGTTGCAATATGCATAAAATTATAAATGTAATATTATTATATTAATTTTTAAAGTTTAAACTGAGATTTTTTTTTACCCCGCCAAAAGGCAGGGTTAGGCATTAGAGGGTTAAGCCACGGACAATTTTGTTAGTTTTCAGAACGTTGAACTAAGCAAATTATGATGTGAGGCCTGTCAGACAAACACGTCAATGCGTTAATTAGCCTAAGCTTCAATTGTTGTTGTTCTTTTTTTTTTTTGGTTTCCATTCAGAAATCACATCAATGTTCACTTGCGATTTGTGAATGGATTTGCGACTGGCCCCCAACGTGGCCGGCAGCATCGGATTTCCAACTCAATTCGTTAATGGGGCCAACTGAACTGAAACTTAAACTCAGACTCAAACTCAGACAGAGACTCAGATTAAGGCAGACAGACAGACAGACAGAGAGACAGACGGAGATGGAGATGGAAACAAAAGTGCTTAGTTAAAACCACACACAACGCTTGTAGCTTTTTAAGCTTGCATGTAATGTAAAACAAAACGCCTTAGTACTTAAATCGCCCTCTACCCTTCCCTCTCCCCTTCCCACTTCCTTTCCCTCTCCCTCTCCCTCTCAATCTCCCTCTCCCTCTCCCCTTCCCTCTTCCTCTCCCTGCCCTTCACCCCCTTTTCCACCTTGTCAGCTCGTTGAGTGTGTGAAATAGACGAATTGATTTTGCGCTTCGCTGCAGATGATCAAAGCGGGCTGTTTGCCCAGGGTTGCCAACATGTCACGCTGCACATTGGGAAAAGATGTAATTAATTAAATATATACATTATTTTTTTATGTCATAATTAATTGTTTTTATATTAATTTCAATAGTCATATACATAAATCATTTAATGTTTTTAGTATATGTAAATAAGCGATGTTTTTAAACAATAGTTTTAAATTTATTATATTTCATGTTTTTCTCTTTATAAATTGAACTTTTATATACATATATAATAATCTTACTAAATCCAGTGTAATTTGAACATTTAAAATTTTTTTTTAACTGTTTAAATTCATTTAGTTTTATTTTTTTAAGTCGAATGCTTAAAAGTTGAACAATCGAATCTAGTTTAATTTAATTAATTTTTTACAATGTAATTCTTAGTTTTTTGAACTGTTTCTTTTTTCGAATAATGTTAATCATTAAATTGTCTAAACATTTTTTTTTAAATTTTTTAAATGTATTTATGTTTATTTTTTTTAATTGAATTTATAAAATTTAATATTCTAATCTAGTTGAGTTTAATTAATAATTGATTTGCAGATTCTTAACTGTAAATGATATCATCGAATTTCTCAAATATTATTTAAATATTTTTTGAATTTTTTCTATAAATTAAATATTTAATAGTCGCTTGGTTCCACTGTGCGTTGCCAACTTGCCGCATTGATGACTGCTGGGTCAAGTGTCGGTTCTGGGCTGTCAATTGACAGACTGTCAGCGAGGGAGAGCAAGAGAGAGAGGGAGACAGACAGACACTTTGTGGTTTGTTGCACACAGTTGCCAAATATGCAGCTTGCAACAGAGCAGAAGAAGATGGAGAAGGTGGAGGCGAGGAAGAAGAGAAGTCTAAAATGCATGTTCTCATCGTTGTTGTCAACGACCTGGCGGCCATTTTGGGCTGTTTACTTTGTATATAGTAAAGGAGAAGAAAATAAAGGGGGCTAGGGATGGAGAATTGTCGAATTGGGCAGAGATGGGAGATGGAGAATTGTAGAACGAAGATTGGGGAATGTGACTACGACAGTGGCAGCTACAGTGACTGCCAACAATGTTCGCTGTTCACAGCACGGGGCTCTTTCTCCAATCGGACAGTTTACGACCTCGGACTCGGGACTCCGGAGACTTCTGAGCTGAGACTGCAACTGAGACTTGGACTTGGCGGTAGCGCATACAATTAGAGTTTTAATTATCGTCATTTTTTTCGTCGTTTTTTCTCATTTTTTTTTTAATTTTTGTTCATTTTGCTGTCGACTTGTGTCGCTTTCTGTTGTTGTTGTTGTTTCGTCAGCGGTAAAAAAACTAATAATTTGCAGTAAAAAAGATAACAGCATTGGCAATGGGAATAGCCGCCAGAGTTGCCAGCAGCTCGGAGTTGCAGGCAACCACACAAGTTGCACAAAGCAACCCATAACTTTAGAGTTGCCGATGCTAGCCCCTTCTCCCTCCTCCCTCCTCCCTCCTCCCTTCTCCATCCCTCTTGGCAGCGTCGTTAACATTTCTTATGCTTTAAGCAGAACAGAACAAAAGTTGGCAAATAATTTGCAAAATTTTATGAGGCAGCACAAAAATTATTACAGGAAGCTGCTTAGTTAAACAGTTGCAAGTTGCAAGTGGCAAGGGGCAAGTGGCAAGTGGCAGGTTCACAGCAAAACCTCTTGCCCCCAAAATGGTCAACTAATCGATAAGAATCAAACAGACATTGAATGCATGCTAATGAATCTGAAGCTTTTTTGTGCAGGAATCGCAAATAAAAACTATGATCTAAAAATTGCAATCACTAAAGTCCAATTGAAAAATTCTTAGATATGGGCATTTCCACAGAAATGTCAACCGAGGCTAAAAACGAAAAATTGATCAAAAACTCACATCTCGTGAAATTTCCTTCCAAAAATGTATTCAAGTTATTTATTTAAGCAATATACGTTAGATGAAATTCAATAGGATGAACATATAGATTCCACATTGGAATAAATTCACTTTTTCTATATATTTGCCCATTTCCTTAAAAATTAATTTCCAAAATGGACCGTTTGTATTCTATCGATTACACTAAGAAGGATAGTAAGATTGTAACATTAACCATTTTAACACATAAAAATATACTGAAATTTTAATTTGCAACAAATTTTTCGAGCGGTTTCGATATATAATTTAGAAAAAGAGAGACAGAAACAACATAAATATTCTGTGGAATATTTTGTCACGTGCGACATGTCGCGTGCGACAGTGACTCAAATCAAATTTAAAAAAAAAACTGCTTAATATTTTTAAATCAAACAAAATGCATTTTTTAGATAAATGAATACATTACATTTCAAAATAAATTGGATCAAAATATTTGTTCACGGTTTGCCGAAATTAGTGTTAGAGCTGATCGCCGAAAAAACGACTTCTATCTGAGTCGCGTGCGAATGTCTTGGTTATTTTAAATTATCTTGAAAACGAATAATTTCCCAAAATCTACCTAAGCATCAATTATAGTGCTAATCAAGACCTATAAGTTTCATCTTTTGTCACAACAAAATAATGTTTAGGCAAATGTTTTATTTCACTTTGAATGCGTACGAATATCGCATTCGACATTAGAGAATTACCCATATGCCTTTTTAGATGGTTTATCAGGAAAACAGATTAAACTCTTACTTTCCCCATCTTTCATCTCCCAATTCTTGCAATTCTCATCCCTCGATTTAATGTCATCTGAATAATGTGATCATTTTTGAATTCAGATAAGTTTTATATTATGAAATAATAATGCTAATTCTTTCCTTTCCTGTAATTCTTCCTTTCTCTCTCTCTCTTCTCTCCTCACTCGCTCTTTCTCTAAACAGTTAACGACCTTAAGATTCTCTTGTCTCTCCACTTGAGGTAGCCTATCGATTGTCGATTGTCGATTGCCGATTGGTAATTGACTCGATAAAATTGCAGAGTACGCACACTCGTTGCTCGATGGCAAATTCTCTACGAATTTTCGTTGTAAACGAGGCGTTATTAATCGCTTGGTCTAATCAATTATCTTTAGCATCTTTAATAAATTTTATATTATTCGCCATGGCGCGATTTTCAGTCGACAGCAGCTGCTGCTGATCAACGATCAGAACAACAGAAGCATCTACCTATCTCTCTCTCTCTCTCTCTCTCTATCTCTCTCTCTCGGGGCAATTGCAAATTGTAAATTGTGCTCCCTTTGCCATAAATCGTGTGGCACATAACTCAGCCCAATCGGAAATTGCTTTTGCGCTTATCGATTTACGCGCCTAATCGACACAAGACAATTTTCAATTTAGCACTCATTTACTTGGAATTAGTTTTCCCATCCCTAACCCCCCTTTCTCGCTCTGACTTAATAACTATAAAAAAAAATGTACATAGATTTGGGGATTCCAAGCTAAACAGAAAACAAAAATCAATTCGATTATTATACTTATACTAGAAATGTATACATATACATACTTATGTATCTACAGCTGATTTGCATAATCTGCTATTAATTGCGTTGATATCGAAGTCAAATTGGGGAAAGCAAAGAGAAGAGAGTAAGTGAGGGAGAGAGAGAGATAGAAGGAAAAGAGAACGCATATTGATTGGCCCTAAATACCAAAAAGAGAAACATTCAAAGATCGTTGAATCTCCGCATCTCTGGGGCAGCGGAGAAGTCAACTATCAACCCATTAATATATGTAGGCTCAAAGAGAAGAAACAGAAGAAGAAGAGGAAGAAGGAGAAGAAGAAGAAGATGTGTCTAGGCGCAGCTTATCGGTCGACTTGTCATGCCATTGATTAATAAACACAAAATGTAAATTTAAATGGAATCAAACGAAACCGCAACAAAGAAAACGAGTGAGATACAAAATAAAACAGAGAAATATATAGACAGGGAGGGAGAGAGAGAGAGATAGAAGTATTTATTTATTTAAATTCGTATTAGAATATAGCTTAAATCTAGTTGAAAATGAAACTAGCAGCAAAGAGAGAAATTGGTTTATTTGTCAAATCTTTTATTTATTTTGTTTAATTAACTTTTGAGAACTTTAAAGTGGGAGTTTAGAATCAAGAGACTGAAGTTCAAGCCAACATTGCAATATTAATCAAATAAATATTTGATAGGAAATATTTCCATTTTATTTTAATCAAGTTAAAGTCGAAGCGATCAAAAGGAAGTTGATTAATTTAATATTTCAGTGGCAATTTCAATTTCAGGCAGAGTCTCTGGAAGTCTCCACCTGTTGTTGCCCACATGTTTTGGGCCAGGTTTACTGAAGTGCGTTGGCCAACTTATTGATAGGCTAAAATAGATAGCTGTACTACGGTTAGTACATGTTTGCCTCTTGCCAACAACCAACTCCCACAAATTGTTGTTGTTTCTGTTGTTGTTGCTGTTGTTGGCCAGGAACAGGCTTTTGCCGCCTGCGTTGCTGTGGCCAAAACGGACAAATGCTTTAATTAAAAAAATATGTTGGCCTATTTGGACAACGGTTCAGTTAATGTCTTTGTTGTTGTTGTTGTTGTTGTTTTTATTGTTGTTGTTGGTTGTTCTCTCATCTGGCGTTACACCATTAACCGTTACTATTAACCAGCCCAGCAAACGTGGCTTACAGTCGCAAATCTGTCATAAATTTATTATTTTCAATTAATTATTAAGCTGCCTGTCGATCGCCAGCGAAACGCCCAAAATGCTGCTAAATAAAATTAGAAAAAAATAGAATTAAAAAAAAACAAATACAAAACTAAGCCTGGACAAGAAATTGCGAATCGCGACGACGGACAACGGCTAGCAAATATTTTAGCATGGCCAAAATGCCAAAGTGCTCATTAGCGGCCCAGAGACTCTCAGCCATCGACTCTCGACTCGCTGTGGGACCTGCTTTTAGCCTGGCCAACAAACCGAAAAGCCAAAAACAGATTCAAAAACCGTGCGTAATTTATTGCTGCCAAAATAGGCGGCCGTCGCGGTATTGGCCAAGTCAGTTGCCAACAAAAGTGTCGCTGGAAAATGCAGCAAGTAACCGAGACGTCTAAACGATCAAATGTCCAACTGTGCAAATGGCCAACGGCAATTTGGCCAACGCATCGGCATGCTCGGCATTGATTGAGTTTTTCCAGCACAATTTTCACAATGAATGGCGCTCGAATGAATCAATGAATGAATGAATAAGGCAAACTGACAACTGTCGCGACAACAACAACAACAACAACAACAACAACAACAACAACGCAACTTCGACTCCAAAGGCAAACCTCGAATTGGCCGCGAGAGTTGCGTAAACTGAGCAACTGCTTTTGGCCAAACGTTTGAAACAATTTTTGTGAATTAAAATTCAACGGGGGGCAAAACGCACAAAAATGCAACTCCAAGCAAAGTTGGACAGACTGAGAAAAGGAGAGGAGGAGGTGAGACAAGAAGATGATTTCAGAATTACACAATACAATACAAAATGGCAAACAAAATAGAAAAAAAACAACAAGGATGATGAAAAGGAAACAAAAATGTGCAATACAAAATCAATTGGAACATTATAATTGGGAATTTATTAATGTAAAAAATGAGTATATTTTTAAGTATTTTACATCGAATATTATTAAAGTTTGAGGTTCAATGTTATAGTGCTTGTTTCTTATTTATTTTCTAATTTCAAGATTAGAAAATAAAGAAATGAAAATTTATTAATATTAAAATTTTTTATTTTTTTGCATTAAATATGATTATCTGTGAAGTTTTTTATTCCAAAGCTTGTGTAATATATTAAAAAACATCTGAGCTTTATATTAGATTTGTTTTTTTTTTTTATTTCCTTATTTTTTTTTCTAGCTCTTGTATTTTATGGAATTTGTTAACATCAGTTGTTTTGATTTTCGACTCAAGTTGAAGTTACTTTTCATACATTAATATGCATTTTAGCATAATTTTTTGTTTCCAATTAATACCCCATTTTGATATTTTGATATTATTTAATGCTTCTGTTTGCGTAATTTCTGCTTTTTAATTTGTATTCCATAATCTTAGCTTCCTATTTTAATTTTCTCTAAAATTTTAGTTTTTTTAAAATTGTTGCCAACTGATCCTTACCATTTTTTTTTCTACTTTAAATTTCCCATTTCTTTGTAGTTATGTATTCTAATTACAAGTTTGATATTTTTATGTTCCTATATATGCCGCACTCTGGATTTTTGTTATATTATTTTAGAAAGTATTTATAGCTGTTGTGCTAAAATGATCTTCAAGGCATCCACTCAGTAGCTGTTTGCGCGACTATAAAAATGAAACGAATACGAGTAAGAGTTCGAGTACTCATACTCATACTCGTACTCATACTCGTATTCATACTCATATTCATACTCGTAAATGCAACAAGTGCTGCATCGAAAGCTGTCTTTATGCATTTTATGGCTTGAAGGCTTTGAAAACTTAACCAGTCTTCGGTCTTCGGTCTCTGTCTCTGTCGCATTGTCTGGCCTCGCCTTGGGCTCCACTTGGCCAAGAGGCTGCCGGCTCCCGGCTCTTGGCTCTTAGCCTGGCTGAAAGACTCTGGGCTTGTAATGTGTTTTCATGGCCACGGCGAACTAATCAGAAAATTGAATCGCTTTAATTACAGCAAAAGCAATGAGCATCTTTTGGTCGGTTAAAAAGGCGGAAGGTAAAGGGGAAGGTATAGGGGGAAGGGTAGAGAAGAGAGGAAAGAGAGGAGGCGTGGCGGGGAGAAGGCGGCACTGTGGTGCGATGAGTGCTCATCAGAGACAACAGCAGCTGCTTCTGCAGAAGAAGAGGCAACTATGGAAGTTACGGCTACTCGTCTTCTAGGATGAGAAATTACTTTAGAAAATTTGCAATAAATTTTAATATGCGTGTAATGAGTGGATGAAGAATGCGCCAACAACAAATGGCCAAGACAAAATGGCGTAATAATTAGAAATGGAATTTATGCAGCATCACGCTGCATGCCACAAGTTGTTGCCAGTTGCCACTTGCCACTTGCCACTTGAAGCTGAATTCATTTCAGCTCAAACGTTGACTTTAATTGCCCAAAATAATGGCTAAGAAAGCGCCCACGCAGAGAGGAGTGGGGAGAGGGGAGGGGGACGGGGGGAGGCTGACACAGTGACACATAAAAGTGTCGCTTGTCAAAGACAAAAAAATTAAAAACAACAACTACCGTTAAGAGACACAGTGACTAAAGTCAAAAGAACGCTTTAATTCCAGTGGCAACTGCAGAAAGAGGTTGATAGAGGGGGTAGAGGGGGAGGCGGGGCAACAAGTTTGCCACAAAAAGATAAATAATTGAAGTGTAAGCGAACGGAGCAAAGCGGTCAATAAGAAACGTTGCAACGTTGAATGGGCCACAACAACAACAACAACAACAAAACCCTCGAGTTGGAGTTGGAGAATTGGAGTTTAAGTTGGAATTAGAGCTAAACGTTAGGGATGGGTATCGATATCGATATGGGGACATCGAAATTTTGACAGAACAAAAAAAAAAAAATACTTATTTTGTTTTTATTTTTATTTAATCACAAAAATTACCATGAAAGTTTAAGATAATATTAGAAACCTTTTATGATTTAAAGTTATTATAAAATTATATATAAATTCAAATTTAAACTGGATAATATAAAATGAAATATTAAAAATTTTTATTAACAGGTATTGGGAAAATCCAAAAAGCCCAGTCAGATCAAAAAAGTTTTTGTAGTAAAAATTAATACTAACTTATTAATAATAGTATGATCAGGAATTTCTTGAAAGCAAAAGGAATACAGATTATATTAGTCAATTAACTGTTTTGTGTTTTTCTTCATATCATAAAAATTATAAATAATAATCTTCATTTGGCTTGACAATTTAAAAAAATAAAAAACATGCATGTTAATACTTAAATAATGTGAATCAAAGTATATATTTTTTATTAATACAAAGTAAAATGTTTGTTCAATATTGTCTATGATTGAGTTGAATTTATTTCATTATTTGTTTGTTTATAAGTTAATTATTTATGTTATCTTATCTTATTGTTATTCGATTTTTTTGTGATTGAATGCAATAAATGGCCAAAGTTATATGAAATTGATATTTTTCGCTACTTTTTAGTCGACTCTCATCCCTAGTTTAAAGTGCAGCTGCTGGCACTTCAGTCAACTGCAATTGCAGTGGCAGTTGTTGTGGCTGCTATTGTGGCTGTTGTTGTTGTTGTTGTTGTTGTAGTTGTTGGTAGTTGTGACTGCTTCTAGCCCGAGGGCGTTAGCCAAGCTGCCAAATGTCGAAGTCGCTGGCAACATTTGGCCAAAGCGAGATACTAAATACGTTAGCGTTAATGCGAGTTGTTGTTGTTGTTGTTGCACTGACACAACAACACTGACAACAACACCAACAACAACGGCAACACAGCAGCAACAACTTTATTTGTGACCGTGGGTAAACTGCGAGCACTCACTGTACATATAATACTGCCAAATATTTACAGACCAACTAACGAATTAAAAAGGGCCCAGAGAGCGGGTAGAGAGAGGGGAAGGGGAAGAGATGAAGCCAAAAATGCCGTTGGTGTTGCCACCGTTGGCTGTTGGCTGCTAACTGTTGGCTGTAACTGTTACCTGTAACTGACACTTTAAACACCAACAACAGCAACAAGTGGGTGGACATTTATGTCTCTTTGTTTTCCTCTCTCTGTCCGCTGTCCGCAATTTTCCAGCTTCGCTTTGCTTTGTTTTTCCTTTTCCATTTTTTAACAAAATCACACGGCAAATGTTTTTGTTTTTGGTTTGCCTCAGTTTTAGCTTCTGTCTCACTGTGTTTTTTCAAAAGTTGAAAGTTTGAAGTTTTATGTGCTGCTCATGGTTTTTTATGGGCCTTCCCCCCCTCTCCTTTCTGGAGGGTAACTCCTCCCACAGCAAACACAGAGTTCGAGAGATGCTTTCATTGGTTTAGTTCGAGCTGACTGCAACTTGAGCTGTCAACAAATTTGACAGCTCGATGTTGTTGGCCAACAACAAGATGCTGGCCTAGAGTCGGTTGTCAGTTGTCAGTTTGGCCGAGAGTGGGCGCCTCATCAGTCATTTGTCGTTTAGCGAAATGAGTTTGTCGATAATTGCGCACACTCTTTTTCAAATAATCGAGAGGGCAATAACAACAAATACACACAGAGAAAAACAAGCATAGAGTTAATACTAAATAAATAAATTTATGTTTGACTTAGACATTACATTTACATAGATGGTTTAATGTATTAAAATGTAATCAGGGAGACTTATGATAATTATGGGAAATTATAAGACTGTGATCGTATCAATTATTTATACAATTTACTATCGATGATTAAAAACAAATAATTGTTATCACTGATTTTCATTAAATTCTTTAAAAATAGTAAGTAAATATTACTTTGATTAGACTAGTCTTTAAATAATAAATAAAATGGATTTTTATTTTCTAATACTTTTTCAAATCAATTCAGTAGCTCAGTGGTTAGAGTCGCCGACCTATCACATAAGTAGAACTTCCAGTTTGAAAAATAACTGAATTCGATTCCCCCGTCAATATAGTCAAGCATGTGTTTTTAAATTCTTCGGAATGAAACGCAAATATAAAATTACTTCCCGTCATATTAAAAAAAAAAAAAAAAAAAAATACTTTTTCAAATCAATTCAATATGTTTGAGTAAAAAATTCCAAGACCATGAAAATTAAAAATAATGTAATTTTTAAAGTCTTTATAAATATTTTCGCACATATTGAAGATAGAGATTAATTTGCATTATCAATAAATGAGATTCTCTCATTTCTACTCTAGAACAAAACAATAATAACATTACATATGAGCTATATAAAAATATGTAGTTAAATTAGAATCTAACTAGTGAGACAAACATTTTTTATTTTTCAGAGAAATAAATTAAATAAATTAAATCACAAGCATCTTGATATCTCGAATCAAAAATATTTTATTTGTCACTAATCTGTATTTAATATGGTAAAATTGTTAAATGAAACATGATTTGCCATTAATTTTAATTTGTGCATATTAAACGAGAGATCAAATCATCAAAAAAGTCTATGAATTAAAGTCTAAATAGTGAGATTCACATCGATTATTTTTCTCTGTGTTCTCTGCTCCAAATCATCAGCATCGAGTTGCCCAAATATGGTGGCATTTAATGGGTGTGGGCGTGTCATTTAAGGCAAAGTGCTGCCAAGGGGAAAAACAGCTCCGAGTTGCGGGAAAGTAACAAAAATGACTCCACTTTATGACGAGATCGAAATCGTCGAACTGGTCAAAGTTACAGTTGCCTAATTAATTTTGTTTTATTTGTTTAATCAGTAGAAACGGCATTTGTCACTTTCTTGGCCTTTTGCCTAGTTTTCTGCTTTTATCTTCAACTTTGGTTTCAAATTTGGTTAGAAATATTTTCCACTTTCACATCAATTAATCCCTTGGCCTCTTGACCACCTTGAATTTCACTTTTGAAAATTGAAAATTGTTGAATTGTTAATTGAGTTGACTTCTTTGTTTTAGTCTTTCAAAAACACTGAGAAAAATGTGTATGTGAATAAATAAAATTTACAAAATTATTAATTTGAACAACCAATTAAAACTACGAAAGCAATTTTCAGTGTTTCTTAATCCAAAAACTCCAGATATTTTAATGTCAAAATATTTATTTAAAAATTCGAATATGTATAACATAAAATTTAACTTTTTTATTGGATAAAAAATAGAAAATATTTTAAATGCATTTTTTTGGCATAAGATATTTAAATTATTAAAAGTTTCATCCAAGTTCAAAAGTTAAATTCTTGAGCAGTAAGTTTAAATATCAATTTTGATCAAAATCTGTATAAAATTGTTTAACACACATTAAATATTTTCAAAAATTTATTTTCTTAGTCAATTTTAACATTTCAGTCTATTTTTTTAGCCAGTGCACTTTTTATCTTAATAAAAGTTTTTAGCATTAACATTAACATTACCATTAACATTTTCTTTTCTCTTATCGTTTTTGTTCTTATTTTGCAGGTAAGTCAACGACGCCAACTTGTCGGTTTTAGCCGTGTTTTAGTGTCTAAGCCAAAGGCCACGCCCTTTGGCCATAAAGAAGAAGCACTCAAGTTAATTCCACCAGGTGAGAGATTTTAGACCGCAATGCACACAGACACACATCAATACATACACAGAGTTAGGGCGTATTATTTATAGTGTAAATACATATATTCATATACATACTCACAAGTTCTTCAGGACAGACCCTTAAGTGCAGTTGGCTGACAAGGAACATCTCTAAATTTGGTAGCCATTTTATCCCCATTCACTCATACTCTCTCTCTCTCTCTCTCTTTGTATATCTATGTCTCTCTCTCTCTCTCTGCCTCTCTCTCTTGCTGTGTACATGTTTTTTTTGTGAGTTCCTTGCTGCTTTACATTCTCATACTCATATTATACTTACTTTCGAGTCGAGTGCTACTGATTGCCTCCCGAAGAAGAAGCAGAAGATGAAGAAAGAGAAGAAGAGGGAGCTTCTCACATGTACCGCCTTCTCAGACGCCGCTTCAGTTGGCCATTTTGACAAAGAAAGAAAGAGGAAAGAGGGTAAAAGAGAGGGGAAAAAGGGTAGCAAGTTTCTGTTTCTGTTTCTGATTGTTGATGTTGATGTTGATGTTGATGTTGATGATGATGACGTGACTGTAGAATTCTCAGACTGAAAATGACGGCGACTCTAAAGTGAAATGCTGCCTGCTGTCAGTGCTCATTTGTAGCTGGCCCAGTATTCAAAAAACATATAGGAGTTTATAAGTTTGTGACAAGAATGGATATTGATATATATTTCTTGCTTTAGCTTCATTTATCCAAACAAAAGCAGCCGAAAAGACTCACCCAAGTCGAATATCAAGATCCAAAAAATTATACTTGGAAGCAAGTCTCTTTGATAAATTTTACGTTATACTATTCTGCATAGTTTTTTTTACTAAAATATTGATAATATCAAAGGAAGTAGCAATACTCCAATGTTATGCACCCAAAAGTTATTTTAGAACTACAGTCGAACTTCCCTAACTCGAACTTCCCTAACTCGAAGTTTCTCTAACTCGAACAAAATCGAGTGGCAATAGCGTTTACTAGGCAAATTCCATACAATTCTACTTCCCTAACTCGAACTTCCCTAACTCGAATTCCTCCCCAACTCGAACAAAAATATTGGCCCGTACTTCTGTAAGTCGAATTTTTCGGGTAAATCTCCAAAAAAAATTGAATTTTTTTTTCATTTCTGCTTTATGCTTTTGTTAACGGATCGTTTGGATATGTAATATTGATGTACATTAACATATGGTGATGTAATATGATAAAATATCGCATCAACAATTTTTTAAGCTTGTGAAATTGCTATAGGAAAGATGTTCGAAATGTACTTCTTTGTCAGTGCACCAGCTCAATAATATTTATCATGGCACCAGCACGTGTATTCAAATTTTTATCTCTTAAGAAATTTTTAATCTTATTTGTTAAGAAATTGAAAAGTGGACCAGTTTAAATTATATTAAAAAATGGAAAATTAATTATGTCATTTGATTCGGGAACGTCTTCTGGATACAGCAAAGAACGATAAAACCTATTTTTGAGAATATCGACAGGTCTTGAACAGACTGAATTTTTTTTTGTTGAAAATAACAAGAAAAATTTGCAATTTGAAATGTATTTATGAATGAATGAAATTGTAGTTTCATTTAAAAAACTAAAAAAAAAAAATTCCCTAACTCGAAGTCTCCCTAACTCGAACTTTTTTCGTGGATAATGGTGATTCGAGTTAGGGAAGTTCGACTATATTTTTATTACTTTAAAGTTTAAACATTTCTTTTAATATTTCTGTATTAATTCTGTATTATTATTGTTGTTTTTTAAATACTTCTTTTGATTTGAATTATTTGTTATATACTTTACAAAGTTTTTAAATAATTCTTTAAATATTTTTTTCAAATATTTGTTTTAATATTATTTTTGTACTTATTTTCTTCCGTTCTTATTTAATTGCTGGGCATCTAACAGTCGATCATCTCCACTGTAGCATGCTCAATTCTTCTCGATTCCGTTCTTATTGTTGTTGTTGTTATTAGTTTCTCTGTAGGCAATCAAGTGTCTGTGCGTGCATCGAGTGGGGGCTGCTGTCAAATTAAAATTATTATTGTCGACCCCATTTTGTCGGGTCAGAAATTGGTCAACAATTTGCGAGTGGCTTGCCAAATGCTTTCCTTTCCCTCTCTTACGCTTCTACTGTGCATTATAATTCCCCTTCCGCCCCGCTTGCACACTTTTGTTCAGCTTTAAGGCTGGCTGCTGTTCAAGTTTGTGTCTTAAGTCTTTTGTTTTCTTTTGGTAGAGAGCGGTCATGTTTGTAATTACAAACACTGCAATATTTTGCATGCTGTGCCGCATGTTGCCTGCCTCTCTCCGGACCGGACAGCTACAACAGACCGAGCACCTAAATGGCTAAATGTTTTCAGCCCAAAATGGCAAATTCTAGCAGATTTTCTTGGCCAACCTGAGTTGATCTTCGACATTTTACCCTTTTTCGGCTTCTGTTGTTGTTCTTGCCGAGGGAGGTGAGGAGGCAAAAGTCTAGGGACAAGCTGACTCTCTCTCTCTCTCTCTCGCCCCTCTCTCTCTCTCTCTTTTCTTTCTGACTTGCAGCAAGTTCCGGGCGTGGGCACCGGGCGAATCAGTTGCCACTTGCCACTTCCCACCAGACAAGCGGCACAAAATTAGCCACAATCTCATTAGGGGCAACGCTTCTCGCGACTTCTCTCGGCTTCTCTCCCTCTCTGCTTCTCGCAGCTGGCGCTTATCAACGGGAAACTGTTATTCCGCCGCCATTCGCAGCTGCTGGCTGTGTTCTTGCCAAGATATGAGTGCCTATGACGAGTTCTGGCCAAAAGCGAAACAAGCTGACAGCCAGACAAACTTACACAGATACAGACAAACAGATGAACTGATGGATGAATGGATGAATCGATACACTTAAAAAATATAAGACCCCTAATTCGCCCATTCTTATTACAAAAATATGTTCCTATTAATTTGGCGTTTTATTTATAAAATGTTAAATATTTTATTGCGGAGTCAAAAATCAAATCATATTTTGTAAAATTAAAAGATTTCTTTCTTAAGCGCAGGAAAAATAAGGAATATTTATTTTCATGGTTAAAATTAAATTGATAAGTGGTACAAATATTTCTAAAATAATTAAATTTCATTTCCAGAACTTCTTGGCAATTCTATTTTTTAAGTTTAAACAAATTCTCAAATTTAGTCAAATATTATTGATAATTCAACATTTTTATATAATACTTGTTTCTAATATACATTTTTTTCAAGTGTAGATTGACAGACGCTTGTCTTGGCTCGTTGACTAGTTCAAGGTGTCGCCTCATGTAAATGGCGCAAGTCCGACCACTTCCCACCCTGCTTCACTTCACCCCTCTCCCCTCTCCTTATTCTCTTCTCTTCGTTTCTCCGCCCCCGTGTCCATCCGTCCGTCCGTCCGTCAGCACGCTTCAATGGCGGTTAGTTTGCCGCATGATTGATGCCTGTTTTGCGTGTCGTGAGCTGCTTTCCATGTTGTTTTTCTCTCGTCTTTCCTTCTGTCTTTGTCTCTGTCTCCATCTTCAGCTGCAAGGCCATAGAGCAACCAAAGTACAGTTAGAAGCTCCAATCTCCCTCTCTCTCTCTCCCTCTCTCTCTCTCTCTCTCTCTTGCTCTTTTTCGTTCTTCAGCTGAGATTTTCTTGTTGTCAGTCGCCTGATTTTGTCACTGCTTCAATTCTATACTCTGATGTCTCCCCACACAAACTGCAAAAAGAGATAGAGACAGAAAGAGAGAGAGAGAGAGATGGAGAGAGACAGAGACAGACATAAGGCCTCGTTACGCGCAATAGTTTCATATATTTTCGCTTATTTTCCGCTGAAAAACGCACTTGACTAACATAAATTTGCTCATTGTTTACTTAAGGGGCAAGGACAGTTGTGGACAAGGGTGGACAAGGGGGCAAGAGGCAAAGGCAGAAGCTGCTGCATCTGCTGTGCAACTTCAATTTCGAGTCCAAACTGGAAGTGGCTCTTTGTTGTTGTTGTTGTTGTTGTTGTTGTTGTTGCTGTTGTTGTTGTCAGTGTCAGTGTTGTGCAGCGTTGCCTTGGCGTTGTTTGTTTGTTGTTGCATTTACATTTTTGGTGTCGATTCAATTAGTAAATATAACCAAAAGCAAACAGACAAACAAACCGAGAAGAGTCCAAACAAAACATACACCCAGCACAAATGTTGTTGTTGCTGCTGTTGTTGTTATCTTTAAAATGATTAACAGGCTGATGGGTTCGTGATTGAAAAGATTGCTTTAGGGATGAAAATAACATTCAATCGTTAGCATCGCCACACAACAATAAAATGCAGTAAAATAAAATCTAAAAATGTCCCATTTGAACTATTTTTTTATTGCTATAATTTTTATATCATTTATGGTGATTTTAATTTATTTTAATTATTTATTGCCTGTTCGTTTGAATATATTTGTTATTACTCATACTGGGCATCTAACAGGCGAGCAGCTTGACTATAGACTTCTTGTTGTGGTTGTAGTTGGAGTTGGCGTTGCAGTTGGATATGGAGAAACCTGTAGTCGTAGTTACATTGTTGACCATGCTCATGCCTAAATAGCTACAGCTGGCCAACAGCAGACGAAGAAGAAGCAACAAATGTTGATTGGAGAGAGAGAGAGAGAGAGCGCGGGGGGGAGGGAGAGAGAGAAATACATTGCTGATAAATCTTGGGGGCAGCGTTGGCAGCAGTTGGCCAACAACAGTTGCTGGCAGAGGCAGAGGTTGCCTGATGGCCAACAACGGACTTCCTGCTGGCCACAGCAATTGCAATTGCCAGCAACAAGTTGGCCAAGTGTGTATTTGTGTGTGTGAGTGTGTGTGTGTTTCGAGTGTGTGTGCAAATTAAATTGCACGCTAATGAAGTGCGCACCAAGCAAAGCAAAGCAAAGCAAAGCAAAGCAGCCAACCAACCAAATAGATGCCCAACTGCCAAAAGGCGCCCAGTCGATAAGTCGATATGAGACTGCACCTATTTACAATGCAGACAGACAGAGGGACAGAGAGAGAGACATTCAGACAGAGAGACAGACAGTCAGAGTCAGGCTACAGATCGCAAAATTATTTCATTTCTCGACCAACGACACTATTACACAAATTGCCAGCAAAATAACATTTGAAAATTTATTCTAAAAGCAAGAAATTTTATTCAAAATTTTCTTAAAAAAATTAAAAAAAAAGTTTTAGTTTTCAAATTATTTAACAAATATTCGAAAATGTTGTACTTTTATTAATAGTATATTAGTAAGAAAATATATTTCCTGAAGGATTTTTAGCAAACAAATGCATGCCTGTAATGGCTTCATTTTGCAACCATGCACAATCGACAATATGCCACAAATTGCCAACAAAATTGAACAACTTAATTTGAAAGTTTAGGTCACTTAAATTCGTTCGAGTCGCCATTAAATGGCAATAAATACACTTAGAGTGTGAGCTGCTATCACTCGCTGTCCAGAGCCAACAAAAGCAAGAGCTCGACTGTGAGTGACCCTGTACTTATTTTGAACAGCTTAAATGTATCAATGCGGTCCATGCTAACAGCCCCTTTGCATTTCATAAGTACAGGGTCTAACAAACAACAGCAGCGTGAGATGGCAATGTTGTGCACCGTTTTTGACATTTAAACGGGCGAAAAGGCGCCGCCTGCAACACACACACACACACACACACACATGAAGCACTCACATGACTTTATAATGTTCAGTTACATGGCTAGATTATGATTAGAAGGTGAAATAATGATGTTAACCTCTTTAGCTGCAGTTGCTGTTGTTGCTGTAGTTGTTGCTGTTGCTATTGGAGTTGTTGCTGCGGGTAAATGGGGCCGGGTTAGAGTTGATTTCAGCACACTGCATTTTAAATATGAACATTTTTGTCAGTGCAAAAAACTAGAAACAGGCCAAGTCTGCAAAAAGGAAAGAACACAGCCCGCAGTTCCACAGCAACAACAACAATAACAAACACAATGACAATAACAATAGTTTAATGCTCCATGTTGATATTGTCGCCACAGTTTTCAGCCTGTATTCAAACATTATCAGAGGAAAGAAAGCGAATAAAGGGAAACGGACAGAAAGGGAGACAGAGATAGTGTGGCATAGCGAAATAAGTATCGATACTGGCATCGGTTGAAAAAAACGCATTCTAGAAAAAAAAAACAGCTTAATTATTCAACTTTTCGCAAAAAAAAACAACTTGAGTTTTGTTAAAAAAAAGAGTATAGAATTTACTGATCGTATATTTCACATTTTATGTGAATTATCAGACATCAAGAGAGAACAATAATCCAACAAAACTTTAAATTAACACTCAGCCATACTTTTCGATGTTACTGAAATCAGCAGCATTTATTAACACAATTAGCAGGCTTAATCACTTAACATTATTAATATTAATTAATAGACATTATCTCAAGAAAGACAAGTGACTTAAGAGAATAGTGTTGGATATATCTTATTGAAAATGTCACATTCAGTTTTATATCGTTATTTACTTTAGATATCGTTCTTATGTATGGCTGAACAATCGATAGATGCCCATCCCTGAGACAACAACAACAACAACAATGAAACATACTCCAACAACAACAATGTGCAGAAGTGCAAGACAATCAACAAACAACCGTCGTTCCTCCATCGAACCAGCGTCGAACCATCGAAGCAGCACCGAGAACCACAGCTCAGTGGTGCAGATGATTTACTGTCCAGTTTGGTTTGTGCACATAAATTCACCTGCGCTGACAGTCGACGACGTCGTCGTTGTCGTTGTTGTCGTTGTTGTCGTTGTCGTTGTTGTCGTCGTTGTTGTCCAAGAAAAGCGAAAGGCAATTGCTGACTTCGATTCCTATTCGAATTGAATTGAATGCATTTCGGCAAGTTTCGACTCCAGTGGCCTAGAACAAAAAGGAGAAGCGAGAAGAGAGAGAATCAGAAATTGGGAAGAAACATATGCAAAGCAAGAGGCAGAAGGAGGAATACAGGCAAAAAGGGGCGGATGGGGCTGAGGGGAGTGCGTGATTGACTCTTGAAAAGGAGAAGTGAGGAGAGGAGCAAATGTTGAAATCAAACTTCGAATCGAAATTCGAATCTAATTCTCGTGTTTTTCTAATTCAAGAGAAATGTGATTAAAATCGTGCAAGCACAACAAGGCACAGTGGGGGAAATAGCAAAATTCGCTTAAATAAATTTATGTATTTGGTGTCGTTCATCTGCATTTGATTTGTTTTTAATTGATGTTAATTTTTATAAATTAAGAAAAGCTCTTAAACAAGTTTAATATTTTAAATGAACATAAAAAAATTTAATTAGATCACAAAGGAATCCAGCAAAAATAAAATATGTATAAGAACATGCCTTATACTTTAACAAATCAAATGTATTTCCAATAACTTAGAAAATATAAATTTATATAATTATTAGAGAAGTATTGGATACATAAATACCATATTAGAGATTCGAAAATTGAAATGATTGCTAGTAAATGTAGGCACTGTGCCCACTGTGTGACTTATGCGGCTTATTGGCTGCTGAAAGAGAAGCTGAAGCTTTTGTGATGTCATTATATTGAAGAATGGCAGCCAGATGCAGACATTGACATTGAAAGAGGCCCCAAAGTGAGGGCAAAAAGGGGTTGAGGGGCTAAAAGAACTGAAAGGCATTGAAAGGCGCTGTCTGGGGATCTTTAAAAACCAAAGCCAAAAGTAAAGTAGAGCTAAGAGAAGCTGCCTTCAGTGCTACCTGTGAGTCTCTCAGTGTGTCTCTGTCTCAGTCTCAGTCTCAGTCTCAGTCTCTGTGTGATTCTCTCTGACTGACTGAATGTCCATGTGGGTCGCTGGCTAAACGCAATGCCAAAAGCCGAAGCTAATCGCTGCACAAGCCACGTTGAATAAAATGCAAAACGAAGGACAGACGGACAGATGAACAGGGGGACAGGGAGACAGAAGAATGGCGGCATTTGCGCTTAAGCCATGGCAATGAATTCATCGTTGACATATCTCGTTAATTTAATTTCTTATCGTAGGGATAGCATCGTCGTCGTCGTCGTCGTCGTCGTCGGAAGCCGCATGGCTGACTGATTTCAGCGTGGACTGGACTCGACTCGACTGGACTCCAATTTGAAGCAGGGAAGAGCAAAGAAGGGTAGCTGAAGAGGGGGAAGAGAAAAAGAAACCGCAGTCTCTGGTATGCAAACTAGCAGCAAGGATGCGCCGCGCTCTTGACTTGAATCTGTTCAGTTTCAGTTCAGTTCTTTTCTTTTCTTTTCCTTACTTTACTTTTCTGTTGTGCTGTGTACAATGAACAACAACCGCAGCGACAACGACAACGACAACGAGGGACAAACGACTCAGTGTTGACAGCATTTCAAGGGCCAATTTGATTAAAAATAATACAAAATAGCTGAATAGATTGTATGGGGGAAAAGAAAACTGTTTTTTGAAATAACTGAGCACTATATTAGGGTTTCTCAAATATTAGAGATTTTATTTGTAAGTTTCTTTTTTGAAATCATATATGATAAACATTTGAGCAAAATTGTTTGTTATTGCAATACCTTCAACAATAAATACATAAATTTGAAAATGATTTAATTGATTTAGAGATCTGAAATAAAGTCAAAAAAGTTTTTATTTGAAATAACTTTTCAAAATACTCAGATTTCTAGCTGTCAGCATTTCCTTAAATTTCCATCTTTTACAATTACAAAAATTAGCTAAGTTTTAGCTATAAAGTAGCTAAAATGCCAGCACTGCAAAGACTGTCTAGCTCGCTTCTTCCAGCTTCTCTTTTCAGCTGCCTCTTTTGCTACTATAAATTTTTGTCAACTATTTGAACGCATTGTCTGTTCGTTTCTGCTTCTGCTGCTGCTGATGCTGTTTCTCCATCTCCATCTCCCTCTTCATCTTCTTCCTTCTCTTCTTGCCCTTTCTCTTCTTCTCGTTGGATACCCGCATAGCATTGGCAGATTTTTAGCATAACATTTGATTATCATTGTCAATTGTGTGTATTTATGTGGATCGTCGGTTGCCTTTGTGCTCATCTGCATCTCCATCTTCATCTTTCTCTCCCTCTCTTTCTCTCTCCCTCTCTTGGGTCTCTTGGCATTCCCATAGCTCGTTCTCAGGCTCATTCAAGGACCTGGCTGACACTTTGGCAGCACAAATGATTTAGCGTAGCTGTCAATCAATTTGGCCAAGCATCATCAGCCCAGATTCCGATTCCAACGATAAGCACTTGTTGCAAGTTTGTTGCTTAAGTCTTTTGTTTGGCTGCAGCCTTTTATTTATTTTGAATCAGAGACCTCAACGATTTCTCTACAATTCAAATTGTAAATACAACTTAAATGCACATATATGAAATACCAAAATTATAACTATTATTTTGGAATTTTTTTGATATTTTTTAATTTAATTTTTATTATTATTTCATCATTTTTTTAAATAGATTAAAAAATAAGAGACGAAAAAAATACAAGATTTACCAGAAGTAACAAAATATTGGATTTGGTATTTTTTGGTATTTTTATATGTGCAGATAACTCAATGATTTTGATATATAAAATGATTTTCAATTATTTTTTTTTTTAATAAAGAGAGCTACAAATAATTTATACAATAAAAAAAAAAAAAATTATTCTTCTTCCAAAATATTTAATTTTTGTATTTAGCCAATTATTAGCTTTGATTTTTAAAACTCATGAGTTTTATTTGAGTTGCTTGCTTTTAATTGTTATTTGCTTATGGAAGCAAACTTGCAGCTGCAAACAAAATTCGCAACGCTTTCCCCAATTAGCGATAACACATCTAGAATGGCAAAACCGCCCCCCTTCTTTCCATATCTCCCCCTCTCCAGGTGGTTGTGGTGACTGCAGAAGGTAGCGCACATTAAGCAACATTCGCGCAAATTAACGCAAAATGCTTATCACACACAGGGAGGAAGTTCCACTCTGCCCTCTGTTCCCCCTCTCCCGCCCTGGCACCACACGATCGAGTGGCTAACGAAGTGCGCGTACTCTGCAGTGGGTTACACCCCACGCGGGCCACTTCCGCCCCCGTCAAACCACCGACCACCGTCGACAAGTCGCCTGCCAATATCTCGCTGATACAAGCGTTTCTCTTGATGGTTTTACGCACCACTCACACACATATGTACACCACACACACACACACACACACACACACACACACCACAGCAGCAGCACCACCACTTGTACAACAACAGCCAACTGGTGTTGAAAGCAATTTCAAAAATGATGAGTATGATCGAAAAGTTCTGTCCAGTTGTCTTCCACTTCCACTTTGACTGTAGCTTCAAATTCAACTTGCTGCATCGCACAGTGGGCAAAAAGGCTAGTTCTGCGCACATTAATCAATATCTTGCAAAGATGTTGTCTCACTGTTTTTCCTTGGATAAAACAACGATCGAACAATAATAGAAATAATAATTTATTTCTCAAAAATTACTTTGAAAAACTTATTTTTTTTTTCAGTTCCATAGTTTTTAACTTTATTTGCAATTTATTTTTAATTTGACTGTTTCAAAACAACAGGATTTTATGTTCAGCTTGTTTAGCATATTATTAAAATATTTGTTTGAAATCAAATTCAACACTGGATTAGGTTACTTTCAATTTTCAAAGAATTTTATTTTATTAGTTTTAAATAAATATATAAGGCATAATTTAATTTCAAATATTGGTGTTTTCATTTAAATGTATATTCAATTCATAAATTAATTTGCTTTTAATTTTAAAAGTACTTTTGGTCAACTGCTTTAAGTTGGCATTAAATATATAATAAATACTTCAGAAAAATGTTAATTTTTTCCACTGTGCATCAAGGGCTGTTATTGTTAGCTTTTTTCGCTTTTCGATTTGATTTTCCCTTTTGCCACAGCCCTACTTTGTTGTTGTTGTTGTGTGCAACGTGTTGTATTTTCAGCGGCAAATTCCCTTCCCTCGACATTGTCCCCCTCTCCCTCTCCCTCGGTCGATTCCCGTCGATTCCAGTCGATTTCTTTCCCTTCCCTTCCCGACTCCAACTCTCTGTCTGTCGAGCAGAGACGAGGCCAATAAGCAGTTTTGCTTTATCGCTTATTAAAAATCATTTCGCTCTTCGTATTTCAGTTTCAGCTCCAACAGCAGCTGCTCCCTTTGCTCCTACCTTTTCCCTTCCCTTTTCCTTGCCCTTTTCTTATTCGTCTTTCGTTTCGTTTCGTTTGCCCGCCTCTCTTTGTTATTAACTTTAGCTCACATGTCGATCACTGCTGATGATTTTGTTCAATTTTAGCGCACATTGAGAGCGCCGTCTTCTACGTCTCCATCTTGCAGTCGCCAGTCGCCAGTCTTCAGTCTTCAGTCTCCATCATCTCGTCATTTGTTGCATGCCACATGCCTCATGCCGCACCCGCTGAACAACGGCTTCCTACATTCCTGTGTGTGTGTGTATTGGTGTTGTGATTGCTATCGTTGCCTCAGCTTCAGAAATATATTTATTCAGCCCCCAAAAAATGTAATGTTATTTTGCTGCCGTTGCCATTGTTGTTCCTGTTGTTGTTGCCGTCGCTTTTTGAGTGCCCATCAAAGTTGATGACGCTGCTGATGATGACGTGACGTTGTCAGTGGATGCCCGAGTGGTCCAACATGTCCAAGACACATCTGGGTCGAGTCGAGTCGAGTCGAGTTGACTTCAGTCTTCAGTTGAGTTGTCCTCGCTTTCATTCATTCAACAATCTCATCCCATCCCATCTCATCTCATCTGAGCTTCAGCTTCAACTTTAGCTCGGCCATTTTATGTGCAGACTCACTTACATTTGCTGCTTATGCGTCCGCTGTGGCAAATTATGGCAAATACACACCTCAAACCATCTCTTACCTTCGCTCACCTTGCCCCGCAATGAGACAATCTTTCCTCCTCCCTCTCAGACAAGGGAGACACTGTTATGTTACAGACTCTGTTAGGGATGGCCATCGATAAAGTGGGTCATAATATGAGTTTTATCTTTTTATAATTATGAAATATTTTAGATTTGTATTTTTATATTTTATATTAATTTATTTTTTAACATATTTCATTTTTTTGGTGCTGTAAAATTGTTTTGTAAAATGTTCTAGTTTGTTAAATTTATGAATGTAATTTATGTTATTAGAAAATATTTTATATATGCAGTTATGATTTTTCATTTGTTCTGTTGTCAACTTGTTTTTATATTAGTTGTCAACTTAATTAAATTTGTAATATTATTTTAAATTTCAGATCACGTTAAATAAACACAATTTAATCTTGTTGAAATTCAGTGTAATATAGTCAATTTAAATACAATATGAGATTCTTGACGTATCTTTTTGATGTATTGTTCAATGTCAATATCGATATATATTTGCTTCCCCTTTTTCCAACTCAGTCTCAGTCTCTGACTCAGTATCATGGTGCAAGTTGAAGAACTGAGACAGGCATCAAAGTCAGAAAGGAACAGCTTTTAATACCAACTTTTCGTTTTCGTTTCGCTTTTTTTTTCAGTATCCTTAAGTTTCGTTTCGTTTTTCTTTTCGAATTTTTATCGATTTTATTTCTTATTGTTTTGCCTTCCCCCTTCCAAGTCCCCCATCCAAGTTGCCGTCCTTCAAGCCTTGGCATGATGATTACAAGATCCATTATCTGGCTTCAATAAACTTCGGCGTCTGTTCGGTTGCTGTTATTATTTTTTAATGTAGTTTTTAAGTACCATCAAACACTTGAGACATGAGACTATAATGCGAGAACAGTGCAAGTCCGGCACAGGGCACAATAACTATCGATCGATATCCATTAACAGACCGAAGACTCTTTGCCCCTCTGTTATCTACGAGTTGGTTCAGTTGAGATCATCAGCAATTACCAAAGCACTTGATTCATACATACATACATACATGCATTATCAGAGTCTGCATTTTGGAGGCGTTGGTCTCTCTGCTTATCCAACATGTTCTGGAATTTCAATTTCCCAAGCGCATTTATCTGCACAGCCCCATCTAGGCATCATCTAGGGACACTCTCCCAGCTGCCAGTTCGAATTGCACCTGCTGCAACACTGAACAACACTTTCTTTATAAGTTTAAAACAAGCAAATAGTTATTTACAAAATAAAACACAGCTGAAAAAGAAAGATCTGAATGAAAGGCAATATCTATCATATTTTGATAAATCATTTTTAACTCTTATTCTGATCAGTTGTA
>JBAMBJ010002328.1:0-17253 GCA_037043495.1 Drosophila recens | reverse complement strand
TTAATATTTAAAATTTGTAATATTTATATTTATTTTTCAAGGAATAAACTTATACTCTGTAAGTAAATTCTAATCTTATTGAGTGCATAAAATACAGATGAACTTTGAGTAGATCTTGCACAACTATCGAACTATCTATAGGGTATGCTGAGCATAAAGCAAATTTCTACTAAAATGACTTCGTTACACTTTGGGTCACATTTATATCATCTTTTTTATATACCAACAATAGCAACAACAACAATGACACTAACAACAATGTTATGCAACTGGCAAAACTTTTCGGAATATCTCTTCATGCAGTTGGAAATCGTGTCGCATTTCGAATGCTCTTATCAATGAGCTGTTGCACTTTGGCTAAATGTTTGCTTATCTCACTTCAAATGTGTCTAAGAAAGCGAGAAAAAGAGAGATGGAGAGTTAGAAAAAGAGCGAGATATGGGGTAAGAGCTGGGGTTCTATATTTTCGCATATTTTATGGCGTGCAACAATAAAGCTGTCTGTAAGCGCCATTTCTCCCACCACATACCACCCCATCCCCCTGCCCAACCCTCCCTTGATCAACCCCTTTGCCGTACATTTAAGTTTAAACGTTATTATTGTCGCCTGACAGTCTCCACAATTTGGCGTAATGTGTAATATTTCTTCTTTATAACCGAGCTACGCATCCGCCCAGAATCAACTTGGATATAAGGTAATCATTGATAGCGGAGTAAGGGAGATAGAACTACAGATATAGATAGGGTTGCTTATTATGATCAAAAGCGACACAAATGTAAAAAAAAAGTTTTGCATACTTTTGTGCGTCTTTTAAATGGATTCGAAAGGGAAGAAGGCGAATATCCTTTCATATATCATTTCATTTACAGTTTCCCCTTTTAAGTTCAATGCTACTAATCAATTTGATACGTCTGAAAATTATGTGGCAACCCTGCACTTTTTCGATTATTTTTCTATTTTTTGAAAATGAAGTTTTCGCTTAGCTGCAACTAATTAAAAACGTAGCTAAGCTGGCAACTGAACTAAGCAGTTGAGAGCGACAAAGAGAGGGAGAAAGAGAGAGGGAGAGAGGCGAGACGACAGGTGCTGCGGCAAGAAGTCAATATAGAGAAACAGAAAGAAAGATGGAAAGAAAGAGGGAAAAAAAAACCAACTAATGACTATACATCATTTGAACAATCAATCAATTTAAGCATAGTTAATCCAAACGAATCATGTTACATGCAACGATGGGAGGAGCACAGTTGAGGAAAGAGAGGGAGAGAGGCGGAGAGGGGTTAAGGGGCAGAGAGTTCAGGGCTACTCGCTTGACTTGAACCAAACTGAAAATCTTGTGATATTAATCAGTCTATTAGACACGATTTGTTCCATCACAAGAGAGAAGTGCTCGCTCCGTCGACATTGGCGCACGATTATTCAATCAGAGCTCGGACCCGATGGACGCACAGTTGGTTGCCCAGTTGCCCAGTCGAACCCCAAACTCATGGCCCAGCTTAAAGTTGGACACACACACACATAATGACCCCCCGTTGACCAACAGTTTTAGCTGGCAACATGATGACGATGTGTGTGTGTGTTCCGGTGTGGGAGCATGTGTAAGTCTGACATGTGGCAAGTGTTGTGGGGTTAATTCGCGCGTGCTTTTATACATATGCATGCATGGGTTAATGTAGATATGGGTGTGTGCGTGTTTCAGGGCCAACAGGCCTACATCAGGTTAGTGTGTGACCTTGTTACGCCTAAGGTATAAGCCAACAAATATTTCATATTTTCTGCAAGTCAATTTAAATACAAAATCTTGTAAGCTTTAAAGAGAAAAGGTATAAATTCCAGAGGATTTAAAAAAATTTAAATAAGGAAATTTCTTTGGTGAGCCAATAAAAAACTTTTTTCTTTTTTTTTTATTAGATTTAAAATCTGTCCCTAGAGGAACGATCATTAAATTGTGTAGCTTTTTTTTTAACTTTATCGGATATATACAAATTATATTTAATTGACGACGGTTAATTTTTGAACTTGGCATTGTGTGGTAATCGAACACCAGTTATTTTAAATTATATATATTCTTTGTACAATCATAATAATAAAAAAAAATATAAATTTGTCAAAGAATATATTTAATTTTATTTTGGCTTTATAAATAAAAATATTGAGATGATAAAAATTAGTTAAGTAACAAATTGTTCAAGGTGAACGAAACATTAAACCTATTTTTTTCAAAAGAGTACATTATTAAATTGTACTAAATTTTCTTTGTTAACACTATCGGATGATTTGATAACTAAGTACTTGTGATGTTCATCTAAATTATGGACGTAGTTTAAAATCGAATTGTCTGTATGTATATGGTCAGAAAATTTTCGAGTTAAGGTACTTTAAGATTATATCCTCGAAAATCGATTTGTGAATTTTTTATGTACTTTTACATCACTACTAAGTACCATTTAAATCCATTTTATATCTATTCAGTAATAAGTAGATGACGTATGACACTTCAGACTCTGAAGTTCAGAGCATGAGCAATAAATTTAAAATATTGCCATCAGTCTTAACTTCACATGACAACCGCCTGGCCAAAATAATCATCGTGAAACCAACACTTTGGGGCCAGTTTATAAACCCAAAGATAAATAAAAAGAAAAAGGAGAAAAAGAGAAAAAAATAATACATACTTTGGACGCATTTATAGTTTTTACTCAAAAAATTTTGTTGATATCGTAAAGTTCTTTTTATGAAGTCGGTCAAAATGGCCAGCGATAGAAAACGCATAAAAATTGATGGCAGTGGGAAGTCTTTAGAGAACATATACGTATATATATATAGTGGGAGTATGTATGTACATTAGGGTGTCCCTTATTTGGTCAAAGTCAATATTTTTAAACGCATACGGGCTAGTTCTGTTCATTAGGTCCCAAAGCACTCAGAAATAAATTTTTACCTCAATCGGAGTATGATAACCCGTGCCGACTTGGATCTGAAAATTCCAAAATTATATGGGACCAAAAAAAAAAATTTTTTTTTTAATTTTTTATTTTTTTATTTTGTTCATTAGGTCTTAAAGAACTCAAAACCAAGTTTTCACTTTAATCGGAGTACGATAACCCATTCAAATTTGCATCGAAACATGAAAAAACAGTATTTTAACACTGATTATACATTTTTCGATGATTTTTCATGTTTCGATGCAAATTTGAATGGGTTATCGTACTCCGATCAAGATGAAAACATGGTTTTGAGTTCTTTAGGACCTAATGAACAAAATAAAAAATAAAAAATTAAAAAAAAAAATTTTTTTTTTGGTCCCATATAATTTTGAAATTTTCAGATCCAAGTCGGCACGGGTTATCATACTCCGATTGAGGTAAAAATTTATTTCTGAGTGCTTTGGGACCTAATGAACAGAACTAGCCCGTATGCGTTTAAAAATATTGACTTTGACCAAATAAGGGACACCCTAATGTACATACATATATGTGTTGTGTTTGCAGCTTGATGACTGCGGCCTCGCAGGACTTTAAAGGATTTTAGAAACAGAGCGTCGCATAAAAATGAAAGACAAGCGCAATTGAGCAGCATTTGCATATTGAAGTGACTCGACTGGATTCGATTCGATTCAAGAAGGCGACACAATATCCTCGATTTCCTCTTTGCCTGACGCCAAGGATAACGCAACGCACATTGTATGACTTATAGCGCCCCTTCTCACTTTCTTTTTCTGTCCCCCTCGCAGCGGGCATTGCAATGCCGTCAGCCGTCAGCCGTCAGCTCGTGTAGTTTTTCAATTTCATCATTCGAGCAGGCAACCACCCTTTCCCCCTCTACCAACACCACCCCCTTTACACTCCTCGTCAGCTGTTGGCGGCGACGCCGTGCTGCGCACTTGCAAAGATTTATTTTTATCGCCTACAATTTCAATTCAATCCAATTCATTTTGCCAGTTTTTTTTAGTTTTTACTGAGAAGATTTTTGATTTTTTGGGCCACAAGTGCTTGAGCAATGATTACGGAAAAAACTATTTGACATTTGCCAAGGCAAAAGACAGGCAACATTTTCATCATGTCAAAGCCTTTATGTCCAATTGGACTTGGCTGCCAATAAACCAGGCAGAAAGAAAAGACAGCTTGTTACCAATGCATGCAGACAGGTGTAAGACCAAAAACACATATTTTTGAAAAAAAAAAAATAAAAGAAAAAACCAAAAATAAATAAAAATAAAAGAAATCCAATCGACGAGGATGGGATTCGAACCCACGCGTGCAGAGCACATTGGATTAGCAGTCCAACGCCTTAACCTCTCGGCCACCTCGTCACTTTCTTCTCCCGTGGCGAACAACGCTTTTTCAACCGCACAGCGACTTTGCTTAACTTTCATTATTTGCCATTTCTTTGCAGAAAGATAATCACATAAAAAATATGAGAGTAAGAGAGAGAGAGAGAGAGAGAGGGAGTGAGAGAGATAAAGGGAGTGAGAGAGTTTAGAAGATATAGATAACAAAGAGAATTATGGCAATGGTTCTTATCTGAATATTTAACTGTGCCGGCACAAACTAACTGATATTTATAAATAGATAAAAGCTTTTATGCTGTGTCTTAATTTGCACATTTTAGAGCATTAATAAAACATTAAAGATCTCTTTTATTTTACAAACAGCGAGAGATAGATAAAAGCTCCAGAAGAGGGGTAAGAAAATAGAGATTCTAAAACAAAGATTCTATTAAAAATCCTTAATAGTATTGTATATATGTATGTGTATTAAGAATTCGGGTTAAAAAAATAAAACTATCTTTAGCTGTCATTTTTTTATACCTTTTTTTCTCTTGGAACTTCTAAAGACAAATGATAATGAAATCATATAAATAAGAGCGAGGGAAAGATAAACTATAATTAAGCAAGTTTATCTGACATGCTTTAGAAATCTTTTTAGCTCCAAAAGATATTTTGACGTAAAATGCATAGAAAATTATGGCAAATTTAAAAATATCTCTCAGATAAAACTTAACTGGACATTGAAAAGTAACTTCTGAAGATCTTTCTATTTATAAAAAGGTTGTCCAGTCGGTAATAAGTTTTTTCTAAGAGATCATAAGATTATTTTAACATACTTTTATATTAATTCAATAAATAAGTTTTCAAAGTTTATAATTTATTAAATTAATTAATTTATTAGGAGATAAATAAGAAAGGGAAGACCGATAAATGATAAAAGGCAAATTTTTAAAAACATATCTTAGTTAATGCTGCTTTTCCCTTATTAAATTCAGTTTTTATGGCTATACTTTGACAGAATGCTTCAATCTAAGAGGTATCTTAGAAAAGGAATCGATAGAGGAAAGCACTTTAAAATGTTATGAAACAAGCTTTTATCTTCATAACTTTATGGTTTTACTTTGACAGTTCACTTATGAACCAGTTCCACATCTGATATCTGATAAAGTCTGATAAAGGCGGATTGCAAATCAAACCTTTGCCGCCTGCAACCGCAGCAATCGATTTAAATTAATTTTTATGGGCGGCACGTTAAAGTTGTGCGTATTAAGTCATAAAAATAAAAACACAAATAGAGTGCGAAGAACAGAGAAGAGACTGACAGACAGAAGGGCACCCATGTGAAAGAGAGAGAGAGAGAGAGAGAGAGAGAGACAGCAGCAGATGAACCAAGAATCATCCTGAAATTGACTTTGACGCTTTTATGAAGGGCGCGTGTAGTTTTTATGATCGGTCGGAGGCAACTTCTTTTGGACTCAGGCTCCAAAACACTATCGAGTTAACTGAGCATAAAATCAACAAGGCGTCGGCGTCGGCAACGGCTTAAATGGTTTTACGAGCCAACCAATGGAATTGGCGAGGGGTTGGGAAGGATAAAATTCAGGGGCGGGGCTGCTGCTGCTGCTGGTACTAAATGTCGCACATAAAAGTCAGCGCACATAAAAAACAAACGAAAGTGCCGAAAGAGTTTTGATGAATGCGGCTGTTAAGCAAGGATTATGAATGTATCTCATACTTTGAAATGTATCTATCTATCTTTATCCGTGAGGCGGCGCCCCACGCCTGCTAATTGAGCATAAATCAGCAAACTGAGCTGCGAATTTGCAAATTTATTGCCCTTCAGTTACTTTTACGTGCACTGCGAAATTCTTTGAGCCAAACTTCTGGTTTTTTTTTTTTTTTTTGTTGCTAATACAAATTGCATCGACACTGAAGCGGAAGTTGCAAAAGTTGATGGCGAGAGAATTTTTTTAAAAAACTATCTGCAGTCGAAAAGCAGCGACAAAGTGGTCAACATGCCACAAACTTTGTTAGCCGTTGTTGCCAAACGAACTGAGAGGGGGAAGTTCCCCATCTCCCTTTGATAAAAGTTGTTCGCGCTTTGCAGAATTCTTCTAAAACATTTTTAAACAATTTAGCACAAGAATTAAAAATCGCAAACGCCGCGCAACATGCGAAAGTTACATCAAAAAAATAGGAGTAGAGATGGAAGAAGCCAAAACTTTTGTACGCAAAGTTTTCAGGGCTATAAATTATCATCCACAGGATTGTGATGGGGTGCGGAAGGGGGAAAGAAGAGGGGTTAGAGCGATACCTTTGGCACGTTCGGCACTTTTTTAAGCGGATTTTCATCTCTTGGTTTTGCTTTTCTTTTGCTTCTGCCAGCGCCGTAGACTTTTGGCGCCAACGGGTTTGACTTGTACAAATTGCTGTGTCGACAGCGACACACACACATATTTATACACACACACACACACACACAGACGCACCCGCACGCACAGTTTGCTGGCAGAGAAACTTGACGTTGTCCTCAGCAAAACTCTTTGCCATCCTTTTTTTTTACTTTACTTTGCCGTGTTTTTGTAGTTGTAGTTGTAGCTGTACCTTTTTGGCCTGGCCTTTTGGCACTAATGGATTATCTAAGCCTTTTAGTGGCTATTGGTTGCCTTGGTTATTTGGTTATGGCTGCCGACATCAGTTAGCGGCGGGTCGCATTGGATCGACGCGGTTTAGATTACATCTTTCGCTCGGTCCAAAAAGAGTTCTTGGCTTGCAAAAGAATGCTAACAAAATATATGTATATAAATTAAATTACACTGAGATTTTAATCGTTTTATTATGCTAAAACTTGTAGCGTGATGGTGCAGAAAGCGCTTGACCCAATATTAAAACTAAATTTTTTAAAGTTTACACCTAAATTTTTGCACACGATCGATTAATAATAATATTATAATAATATTATTATTTGCTTTTCGAAGAGCTTTCAATTTTTACCTCAATTCTCGATATATTTTAAAAGTTATGTGTTTGATTAATTTTCTAACAGTTTCTTATTAAAGATTTTTTTACAAATATTTTCTGAAAAAACTTAATAGATGACTTAAATCCCTTTTTAAAGCAGGTTATTTTATTCAAATACTTTCCAAAAAGTATGTATGTATGCATTTATAGTGGTATCCAAATGATCCAAAAATCAACAAAATATGTTTGATTTTTTGGTTTGAGTTGTGATGGCACCCCTGATAAACTTGAACTAATAAAGTCTTATCATTATCAAAATATCCTACCTTGGTTATCAAAAATGTCATCGATTATTTCTCAGAATTTGTATAAACTGCTTAAAGTTTACTATTGAAATTAAAACAAAAACCTAAAAAGTTTTTGAAATTAGAATCTTAAAACCAAATGTTTCGAACGGCTCAGCTTGAAAAATAAGATTTTTTAGAGTTAAAAGAGTAAAATGTGTAATAGAAACTAATACATTTCATTAAAATACCGAGAACACTCATATTTATATCACCTGATTTTGGGTCGGGTTTCTCCCCGTTGAGTTTCGGGTAGACTTTTTACCTCTAGAAGAAGAGAACCTAGTGGTACTTGTATTTATCTCCGTCAGACGGGAATCGCATTCCTTGCCCGCTATCAGCGTAAGCGCCAGACACAAACCGGCACAAATGTCATCGCAACATACATATATAGACACCGATATGCCTGACTATATATATTTTATTTATATTTCATATTCATCTCTAGTGGGAGACAGAGAGAGAGAGTTACTGATGGAATGGAGTCAAGCTACTCGTATCTATAATTACAACAAAGAAGATGCTGGCAACGACAATGGCAAATGCGTGTTTCCGCATAAATATACTTATTAACATATGTGCGAGTTACAATTACAATTACAATTACAATTCCAAGCTGGCATGACACAGCAATAGTAGTAGCAAATTGAGAAGTGCATAAACCCAAATACAAATCGACACACACACACACATGCACACAATGACTTTCATACGTGTGTCTCTCTGTATAGCTGCGAGCTTTATCAGCAAGGCCGAGAAATGTTCGAGACGAAAGCTGCCTGCCCCAAAACTCCCCCATTCCTCATTGTTTCGTTTGCATACACTTGTCGCGCGCTCTCTCTCTCACACACCCTCGCACACACGCTCTCTCTCTCTCTCTCTCTGTTAGTCTTGCTTAAGTATTCTTAGTAATCACAAACGCACTCACACACGCGACGGGCAAATATTATAGAGATAATGCAAATGTCGAGCAATACAAAAAATTTTCCAATAGCTGCAGCAGCGACTGCAGCAGAGCAGCAGCAGCAGCAGCGACTGCGGTAGCGGCAGCGGCAGCGCTGTTGCGACAGGTTCAATGTAACCATGAAAATAGCAGCAGCCACGTGTAATATTGATGACAGGGGCGTGGCGCAAAGGGGGCCATGATAGGAAATTAAATAATACTGATAATATTGTATATATTCATTTGACAAACAATAATTTTTAACTTTAAAAAAATAATTAAAACATAGTAATTTAAATTATTTATTACATCTTAGAGTTAAGCGATAATTGAAAATCTCATAATTTCAAAATAAAAAACACAATTTTAAAATAACTTTTTAAAACTATATACAACGGTGGCCAAAAGTATTTTGACTACCTTTAAAGTTAGTTCTAGCCAAATTGTGAGCTTACTTCATGGAAAGTTTGGTATCAATGGAAAGGTCTTTTGAATTCCTTTCGAATGATGTAGTACTTTTCTTAACCCATTAAGTACCCATTGAAATTTTCGAATATTTGTAAACGTCAACTTTTTCAACTTTTTTTCTCGATTTTTTAAAAAAAATGTTTTGATGCAGAAAGTTTCTTTAAACAATTTAATTAGTAACTGCAAAAAAAATTTTCAAATATCTCTTCGCTAATATTTTTTATAATTTTTTGAAAATGGCGAAAAAGGCACTTTTTCCTCATTTTCATACAAAAAGTGCCTTTTTCGCCTTTTTGCAGTTACTAATTAAATTGTTTAAAGAAACTTTCTGCATCAAAACATTTTTTTAAAAAATCGAGAAAAAAAGTTGAAAAAGTTGACGTTTACAAATATTCGAAAATTTCAATGGGTACTTAATTGGTTAAGAAAAGTACTACATCATTCGAAAGGAATTCAAAAGACCTTTCCATTGATACCAAACTTTCCATGAAGTAAGCTCACAATTTGGCTAGAACTAACTTTAAAGGTAGTCAAAATACTATTGGCCACCGCTGTATCATTTAAATTTCATTTGATTTTAATTTATTTAACGGGAACAATAATTCCAAATTTAAAACAATATTAAAAAATACAATGTTATTTTAAAAGTACTTTCTGATTAAATCGAAAATAATAAAATAAAGAAATTAATTTAAAGATATTCTGATAAGCAATAATAAATAGTTTTACCTAAACTCACAAATCAATTTGCTGTGGTTTATTTAATATAACATAGAAAACTATACTTAACATACCGTTTATATAATCTTGAACAAATCAACACTTAAATTATGTATGTTTGTATTTGCACAATTCAACTATTCATGTTTCCATTACTACTTATGTACATATTTATGTACATTGTACATACTTCTATTCAACTTACTTATGTGTGTGCATTGTATGACTGCCTCAATTCCTTTGACTTTGCCAATATAATGACGTCGATTTCCTTGATTTTCCCCTTGTCAGTTTCACAGATGACTCTTACTGATTTGATTTGATTAGGGGGACTAATACATACATACATACATATTTTTCTATGCTTGTGAGTCGAACACAAGATGCTCTAGTTGCATTAACCTAATTGATAGTACGTAATTGGGGTTGAAGCTAAATGCGCTTACAGTCATACTTCTCTACAATGAAATGTTCAGCATACAGTTACAAATTTAAAATAAAAAAAACTAAACTATATGGTTAAGAAAAAAATTGTTTGTGTGTAAGTTTATTGAAACGAAAGTATTACTGGAAGAGGTTCTGGTTTTAAATTCTGGTCTATGGTATACTTGGTATATTTTGGGAACTTGAAACTATCTATAATATAGATTAATAATAATGCAAAATAACATTGATAATGATATTTTTTATAATAATGATGACTGTAGTAAAAATAATCTTAGATTTAATAATAATTTAATTGGTTAGGTACTCATAGTTCTAAGAAAGTTTTATAAGCAATAAATAGTTTAATGGAATTTCTAATCATATTTTGATACGAACTCTTTTAGGAATATAATGGGAAATATCCTTTATCATTGCTGCATGACATAATATTTTGTCCACTGACATTAGGACATTGCATTATCTGTGTGATTCTGGGAAATCTCAGAGACCAGTCCATAAAAGCTCTCTTCTTCCTCCTTTGTATTACTCCCCTACCGCCTTTAAGGGACAAGAACTGAGTGTTTAATTAACAGGTTTTTATAATGACTTAAGTAGGTCAGCCAGATGGGCCAGATACATACATACATACATGCATACACACATATTTGACAGGGCAACAACTGAGCAAAGACTGAGGAGACCCTCGCCTCTCTATTCATATAAACATAATGGGCGTTGCTCAATTTACTAATGGGTGTCCCGGGCACCAGAGGCGGGGAGGGTAGGGGAGGGGCACTTGTTGATATGGCAGCGCCTTGGAGAGCTGATGATGATGTGCTAATTTGAATGATTATTACGTGTTAGACGTGTTGATATGCTCAGCCCAGGGGAGGGATTTCATCGGGGTTAGCCATTGCGGGGTAAACCAAGCTGAAAGCATTAACAGCGTTCTTACCTGCGTACAAATTTGTATATGTGTGTGTGTGTGTGTGTGTGTGTGTAGGCCCAAGGACACGCCAATAGATAGCCTAACAACCCCTAGTAAAGCCGTCGGCAAAACTCAACAAACGAAATGCCGACGGAGCTCGAAGGAAAAGATCCCTAGCATCGGGAATGAAAGGCCTCTGCCTCTGAATCTGCGCTTCTGTCCAACCAGGAACCAACCAGGCTGCAATTAAACGCCACTAACGGCGGCCCCAACAACCTATTGGAGCAAAGGACGAGCTGCGCAGACGCCAGGCCAACAGGCAACGGGCCACACCCACCAACGGGCACCCGGAGGCGATATTAACCAACAGTTAACAGCAGCCGACAGCCGACAGCCGACAAACGACCGCAGTCAAACACCTCCCCCCCGTCCAGCCACCTCTTGCCGAGCCGAAAGTGTGTCAAGAAAAGGCGCCCCCAGCCTGCAGTGCGTATACGTGCTAACCGTTACCTGTCATAGGCAAGTTCCAGCAAATCAGTGCATCTCGCTTCCACCTCTGTGCCAGTGAGTCAGTGCGAGCGAGTTGGCAACTCAATAGTGCATTTTGGGGGTTGAGTGAGACCGAGACCGAGACCACTCAATGCGAACGAGCTGCGAACGAAGCTGAAGCTGCGAAAAGTTCTTGTCGTAAGAAGAGCACACGAGAGAAAGTTGGTTGTTGAGTGTGAGAGAGCAAAGGCGCGCGTCTGTGTGAGTGTGTGCGGGAGAGTGACTGAGTGTGTGGGAGAGAGCGATTGTTGTGGAGTGTAAGTTGAAATCATACAAGTGGTCTTGTGGAACATAATGACTCTATGTTAATCAGCTTAATAGCTTGTAGTAGATTAATTTATTAGCTGGAAGAATTTAAATGTGTATGTACATATGTATGTATGTTTGTATATGAGAAGAATGTGTGTGTGTGTGAAAAGTAGCGCATCATTTGGGTTCCACACAATTAGTGATGAATATCACTTCACTTTTATTCATACGGTTTTTTTCCTCTCACTCTTTTATGGATTACAAACATACATACATACAACACATATTGCTTTATTTACTATTTCTCATTTCTCGCGTTCTTCTAGTAAAACGCGCGATTTTTGTTGTTTTCTTTTCATTTGATTTCAGCATTTTAGAACGACGCAATAGCCGCTCACATCGCTGTCGCTGTCGCTGCCGCAGTCGACGCAGAAAACCACGTTTTTGCGCTACATTTGTAATTGTATGAGTAAGTATCTGAGTGAGTGAGTGAGTGTGTCTGTCTGTGTGTGTGTGTGTGTGCGTGACTAGCTTTGCGTGTCATTTCATACCACATTAGGTAAGGTTAGGTTTTCAATTCAGTTTTTCTAACTTTGCGCCGCTTTGACGTTGGCACTTTGCCACAAAAACACGAACACGCACACACACACACGGACACACACACTCCCACTCATACATACAATTTGTATTTCTGGTCTAACTTCACTTTTGTGGTCGCCATTCTCCACCGATCGCCGGCGACTCTCTTTCTCTCTCTTTCATTTTCTCTTTGTGCTCCAGTTTGTTTACATAAACCAAACCGAATCGCTGGCGATTGTTTTGTTGTGTTTTATTTCCGCTTTCTTTGCTTTTGTTTTTGTTTTCATTGCGCCTTCGTCCGCGCTGCCGCTGCCTCTGCCGCCACCTAACCTGTTTGCTGCGCTGCCGGCGTCGGCGGCGTCGTCGATGTCAACGTCAACCTCGCTCCCCCTACAAATATTTTCGCGTAGCATGTGGTTTTCTTCAATTCACATGGCATACATACAGACAAACATACGTACGTATGTGTGTGTGAGCTTTATTTATACGCTTTGCGCTTTTGTCTACTATTTTATTGCGCTCCACGCTTTGTCTATTTTTTGCTAGTCTTCTCTGTAGTGAACTTGAAAGACCACGTGGTTTTGTGTTGGCGACTCGCCAGTTCGCTAAATTTGTGGATGTGGATGTGAATGTGAATGTGGATGCTATGCTTTAGCTTGTGGACGCTCTCGATATTCCAATTGTGGATGTCATTTGAAAGAGCGTCGCGCTCTTTTATCTTCATATCTTTGTATCTGGCCGTCGTCTTCTAGCGGCATCAGGAAGTTCTTCATCAAATTTACATGCACACATTTAGAAGAATGTGTGTGGTAGTGTGAGTGAGTGTGTGTGTGAGTGTGTGTGTGTGTGTTTGTATGATACTCGACTCCAGACCCCGTTGCCATTTGCATATTAAGCGTCGTCATCAGCAGCGGCAACTGATCGTAGAACTACCAGTTTTATAGGCTCAACCTACAGCCGTCTGTGTGTGTGTATGTGTGTGTGTGTGTGTCTACATGAGTCGCACTTTTATTGACGCCTCTAGGTTGGTAGAACGGGTGAATGGGAGGGGTTGACAGTACATTTTTTTATACCCTGTGACGGTGGTACTAGTTGTTCTGTATAAACGAACAGATCGATGAGAGGGTATGAGCTAGAGGCACCAAATTAGGTATGTAGACTCCTTAAATTTATGTGCAAGCAGATCAAGTTTAATTTTCTACCCTCCTTATCGATAAAAACTCTTTACAGGAGCAATTCTAAAACTATTTTCTTCAGATTTGATATACAGTCGAACTTCCCTAACTCGAATCACCAATATCCAAGGAAAAGGTTCGAGCTATGGATATATACAGGGGTTCCACAGAAATCGCTTTCGCTTGAATTTTATTGAAATTTAAGTGAAACTCAAGCGAAAGCGATTTATGTGGCACCCCTGATAGAGTTCTTTTTCTTTTATTTATTTTTTTTTGTCACTCATTTAGCTCGAGTTAGAGAGAAATTCGAATTATAGAAGTTCGAGTTATGGAAGTTCAACTGTATTCATACATGGTATTTATCTAAGTTCGGATCTGCACTTAAAGTTTGATCAAGATCGCATGATAGGCTACGAAAATAAACAAATTTTAAATAAGGGAAGAATATTAATAGATTTGACTTAATACTATAATGTGTTGACTCAAATATTACGATTTTTGAGTTAATGATGCAGAAATTTGTATGTAAAAAGGTCAAATTTCAAACAGTTACAGAAATTTTTGTTTTTATTGGAAGATAATACTAAATATAAAACATTAAATGCCTTTTTCTCAAAATGTCGTTTTTTAAGCTATGACAGTCTTGAAGTAAATGAATATGCGTTTAATACGTGTTGTGGCCTTAAGTCCAGGGTATCTCCTAATCGTGCCCTTTCGACTAGAATGTTTTTTACTTGTTTTTTTTTCTCTCTCAATTGCGTCAATTCTAAAGTCGTGAGCTTGTCAGTTTGCATTTGTTACGTCGTCCAGTTAATCATACCGCCTTAAGCTTATTACGCGATATGTGAATATTGCACAATTCAATTAGAAAATAATAAAATACAATTTGCTGTAGCACAATATCGATAGATAATGTCAGCAATACAAAATCTCAGCTCTTCCGATAGAGCATTAAAACTCACATAAATAACAGTAATAAGCGCTAAAAATCTACATTAAATAACTTGAATACTCATTTGGCATTCTACACACATACACGTATCGATGACACCAATTTACCAATCTATATTCCAGTTTAGAGCCAACCAAATTGTTAGTAACCATATTCAAATTCGATTTGCGATACTCTAAAAAACACACATACACACATATGCGGAGAGCAAACATTCTATAGATACACAGAGACAACTCTACAATAGTCTCCACTGTCTGCTGTCCGCTCTACACTCTCCCACTCTCCGCACACTCAAGCTATTAAACAGATATTATAATAATTTGAAGGCCAGTCAACGGCTGATATCATTACTCCCATCTAATTTCAATTGCGCTAAGATAACTTTGTAAACTACGTCGTCAATTGTTGGCAGCAGAGCTTTAAAGCTTGCGACGACGACAGCGGCGGCTGCGCGTGCGCAATGAAAAACTGTTATCGTCATCGATTGTTTCATATGCCCATGTCTGAGACGTCATAAACACATAGTATCCACGATCCACACGACGAGCTTTCGTCACTCTTAACTCTCCACATTTGGCGGGGACTTGAGTACACGCGGAATTTGGCGCGTATTTTTGTGTAACCTGAGTGTTTATGCCGCTTGTTGTGGTTGAATTTGACGGCGATTAAAATTACGATTACGACGAGACTGGAAAATTCGACACGCGCCAGCGCCAAATGAAACGAACTGCAACCGAACACGCAGGATGCTCGCATGGTCACTCTAAATTAAACAAACTGATTTCCGATAATACAAATACATATACCGCTGTTTTATAACTGTATCACTATTTATGGTTCAATTTTTAAACCAGTTGCAAACCAGTCTGGAAATTGCCTTGAATCGGAAATACAACAAATCCACTTTCATTATTATAAAATGCAACAGAATATTTTTAGGTTTTGTATCTTTATTATGAAAATTTGGTCAACATACAAATATTTAAAAACATAAATACAAGCACAAAAAAATGCACAGAAATTGAAATTAAAAAAAAAATTGTAAAAAAAAAATGTTAAAAAAAACGTTTAAAAAAAATCTTAAAAAAAAATTAAAAATAAAAAGTTCAAATGTAACAAAAAACTTTATTTTTTTTTAGCTTGAATTTAAGAATTTCAGGATTGACTTCGGGATTGAAAAAATCAAGTATTTCATAATTGGCTTAAGAAAATCCGAGATTACCCCACTTCTGACATCTTTTCGGATTGAATTCGGCCTAAATATCCCGGATTTTTTTTTCTGTGAGGGTATCAAACCTTTGAAGCTAATCGTTGCTTCTTTTTCTAGTCCAACCTAATAGCTGAAGATACATTTTTCAAATGAGAAAGCAACGGATTGGAATGTATCTTTTAGATGTAGGCACCTATTTAGCTCAAGGTTTTCAAGTGGAAAATGTGTGTGTGTGGGAAAAGAGAGGCAAATAATAATAACATAGCTGAGCTTGGCGTAGAAACTAAATTGATTTCTGCCTCATAAATTCTCATCTAGCATCGATTGGTAAGCCCTGGGCACATACAAATTTGCATACTTACAAACATACACGTATTTGGCGTCTAAACTGTGATTCCTGTCGGTGCAGTCTTTGGCCATTAAAAACCGCTAAGCCTTGCTTAAACTCAGGCGTCTAGACTTCATTAGCAGCGTAATTTGTGGAATTTATGTGGCAGGCACATTAAAAAAAACTCAAATGCCCAAACAACGATTGAACCAAACGAACTGAGCAACCAAACCAAACCAAACCAAACCAACCAACCAACCAGTCTATGAGCAAAACTGGTAACGACTCCCGACTTTCGACTCTCGACACTCGACTGCATATCTCAAAGACCATATTCATATTTTTGTTGTGAACAAATTTGCAGTGCTGGCATTATCTGGGTGCAATTTCGGTAAATTTCCCGCGCGCAGATAACAACGCGTTCCGTTGTTTCTTATCACAAGCTGGGAGTAAACCCGCTCGCCACACGCCTCTTGGGTAAAAAGATCAACCTACGAAAAGTTTCCAAAAACTCACAGCTACAGATACACAGATACATGTAAAATAACTAAAACTATTGGCTTCTTATTTATTGCCCATTTGAAATTTCTGTGCGAGTGTTTGTGTTGTAATACTCAAAACGAAAAAAGAAAACAAAAATACAAAACAAAATGTGAGCGCCAAAATACAAAACGTGCATTTTTGTGGAACTCAAAAATGTGGATGCCAGCAAATACGCACACACAGACACAAACACAAATACATACAGAGTGTGCTGCTCTTGAGCGCAAAGCTCTCTCCTCGCTCATCAGCTCAATTCCCATTCCACACTCACACAAACACAAACAAGAGACTGGCATTCGTGTCGCTTCGTCGTTTGCCGTTGCCGCTGTCGTTGCCGCTGTCGTTGTCGTTGTCGCTGTCGTTTTGCCGCTGCTTCGTTTTGTAGCGTTTCGTATACCAATCAGTTGTCAGTTCGCATCCAACTAGAAAGCAGTTAACGAGCAGAGTCCGTTGCGTTTGCGGTTAAAAGCCACGAGGTCGTTGAGCGTTTAGCGCGCTACTTAACCCCAACGTCACCAAATTCACCCGAGCCCTGCCCAAATACCGTACGATCATCACGTGTTCTTCCCTTACATACATATATCTAAATAAGTGTTGAGCAAATGATA